>PVJL010007436.1:0-78147 GCA_004026885.1 Lyroderma lyra | reverse complement strand
AAAAAAAAAAAAAAAAAAAAAAAAAAAAAAAAAAAAAAAAAAAAAAAAAAAAAAAAAAAAAAAAAAAAAAAAAAAAAAAAAAAAAAAAAAAAAAAAAAAAAAAAAAAAAAAAAAAAAAAAAAAAAAAAAAAAAAAAAAAAAAAAAAAAAAAAAAAAAAAAAAAAAAAAAAAAAAAAAAAAAAAAAAAGAAGAAGAAGAAAAACTAATGTCACAAAAAATGAGCAATATAAATGTATCAAGATCAAATACCATAAAAGTTATAAAAGAACTCTAAGAATGAAATTACTACAAGCAACAAAAGCACACCAGAAAGATGTGCTACATAACAGATCAAACTACAACCTACTTAAAAATAAGCTAAAAGACACTAAGAAAATGATATGATTCATGAAAGAATGTAAATCAGAATTAGAAAACCTCAAATGAAATGACAGAACTCAGGAATGAATTAAGAATGAAAGAAAAAATTTGTTTTAGAAATAAAGACTAAACTAGAAAGTTCACAAGAGCAAATAAATACAATATATAGTAACTTACATAGGTAAAAGATAAAAGTTTTAAAAATAAAAACCAAAAAAACAAGATAATAAGGATTAGCAACACAATAAGTACTGAAAATAGGCAAAGAAAGTACACACATCCCTAAAGAAGTAAACCAAAGCAAGGGAACAGAACAAATATTAAAAACTATTCAAGAAAAATTTCCTGAAATAAAAACTTCAAAGTATATATTCAAAGAGCATACTGCAAAACTGAGAATATGGTCTCAAAGTGACCAGCACCAGGACATCGTCTAATAAAATGGCTGAACTTTAAGAAAAAAAAGTCGTTTGCACATCTACACACACACTCACACATGACTTAGAAGGGAAAATTAGATTATTAGACTTTTCAACAGTAAAGCTTTATGCCAGAAAAATAATTAAGTAACATTTAAGAGACTCAAGAAAGGAAAGTATGAACCTAGCAAAACAGATTCTATATGTATAAAGGATACACTGTTATCAACATGCCAGATCTCAGAGAATACTGTTCTCAAGCATCCTTCCTGATGAATCTACTAGAAAACTATCTTCAGAAAATCAAGATGAGCAGAATGACTTAAGGACTGGAGGTGAATATTAATTATAAGATTCCTTATAGCACTAAAACTACATTAAGGGCTAAGGAGGAGAGAGTATAATATATAATCACTATATGTCCTAACAATCTGGATTTACTACAAAATTTTTTAATGAGGTAGAAGGTGGGAAGTGCATTTGCAAAATACTTTTTTAATGCTTTCAGTCATCATATTGGTGGTAGGATTAATAATGTTATTCTGAGCATGATTTGGGTATAAGTAATTATGAAATATTCCATCTAATTCTATCATCTCCTGTGTCCTTGAAAACCAGAATTCTTTTTTTTTTTTTTTTTTTGCTTTTTGGTATGTGGGTAGCTCCCTGACTGGGAATCGAACCCAGGCCGCAGCGCCGACAGCACCAGCGCCAAAGCCTTAAGCCACTACACCATCAGGGAACTCCCAAAACCAGAATTCTTGATATGGAAGAAAGGAGCTAGAGAAGAGATTGAGTAAAAGCTTTTTAATTCTGAATTTGAATTAAAAGCACCAATATATACTCAGGTACTTCATCATGTGTGTACGTATGTGTATACAAGGGCTGCCCAGAAAGTATCCAGCCATCTAATATGAAAAATAGAGGCATTTATGGCCAGATTTTTTTCTAGACAGCCCTTATATATACACACTGTATATATACATGTGTGTATACATATATGTATGTACACACATGTATATAGTTATATGTATACATGTGTATATGTACACGTGTGTGTGTATAGTCTCCTAGCTCAGTCCACTGAAAAGGCCTAACTGCAGTCTTGAAATATAATTTCTCACTTTTAAAATACCCAAGCCTTCTTAGAGAAATGGTTGATTCCAGTCTGGGACAAGAAGTACATAAGATGACCTGGAATATTTTGTCATACCAAATAGCAAGGAAAGCTATCAAAGATTACTAGGGTCATATAAAAAAGACTCAGGAGCCAACCTGATGAAGCTCCACTGGCCAAAGTTGGGGCACTTGACACTTCACTAATGGCAACAATTCCAATTGATTAAAACTCATCCAATATATATATAAATCCACAATTTCATATTGATATTTTTAAAAAGTCACCTTTTGAGGATGACAGGAATCAAATTCATAATCTTGTAAACAGGAAAAGAAAGCATCAAGCCTTTATTCTGCCTTCCCTATGTGAATTGTACACTCAGAAACCAAGTAGTTAGATGAGAGCATGTTTTTCCTTTTAAAATCATTTCAACTAATAAATAAAAAAAGTATAGAATTCATGGCACCATTTTGCAATCCTCAGTGGACTAACAGATACAAGCAATAAGCATCAACACCTGAAAAAAGTCACAAACAGAGAGAACTAGATTTATATGTCTCTTACAGTCTTACCAAAGTAATCAAATCTGAGTCTGATCCAGCCTCTGAATCCAGCTACCAATTTGCAGGAAATACTGAGGACACAGGAACATTTAGAACTGCATCATGTAATCAGCAAAATCCAGACTGTAGTAAACTCTATCAGCCAAATGGTCCAGGTTCTTCCACAAATAAATTTTAAGAAATTAAGAAAGGGATAAAAGGGGCACTTTATAGATTAAGAGATTTAAAGACATATCAATTGTTTTTGTTTTTGTTTTTTTAATGTGGGTAGTTCCCTGGTTGGGAATCGAACCCAGGCCACAGTGTTGACAGCACTGAAGCCTTAGCCACCAGGGAACTCCCTCAATTTTTTTTTTAAATGGATAAGACTAAGTTATAGTATCTGTGGATATATGTTTAGAAATAAAACTTAAAAATATGTAAAGACGTGAATATACTAGTGAGACAATGGTTACTGAGGGCAGAGGAAAGAGCTTGATAGGGCCATGGACAGGACTTCTGGGTGGGTTCTAGTTCTTGATATGGCAGTGGTAACAGGAGTGTTTGCCTTAGAATCATTCATTAAACCTTATGTTTGTTTTGTGTGTTTTCTACATTTTGCTTTATTTTACAATGAATAACAGTTGTTTTTAAAAGAATAACAAAAATTATAAAGAATTTTATGCCAATAAATTCAACAAGTTAGATATAATAGACGAATTCTTTGAGAAACACAGCTTACCAAAACTAACTCAAAATGAAATTAAATCTGAATAGCCCTATATGTATCAAAGAGATTGAATTTGTTATAAAAAATCTCCCCATAAAGAAAACTCCAGGCCTAGATTATTTCACTGATGAATTCTATCAAAACTGAATTATACCACCAATCTTACACAATGCTTTCAGAAACAAGGGAGGAGGAAATAATCCCTAACTAATTTTAGGAGGCCAGA
Source organism: Lyroderma lyra (assembly GCA_004026885.1). Classification (NCBI taxonomy): domain Eukaryota; kingdom Metazoa; phylum Chordata; class Mammalia; order Chiroptera; family Megadermatidae; genus Lyroderma; species Lyroderma lyra. The sequence goes on along the minus strand of PVJL010007436.1, from coordinate 74,750 downwards.
AGAACCCTGATAGTAAACCTTTTTTAAGTTTACCAGAAAATTGAACATCAACTATATTTTATTGTATTGAGAAATTATTAATTCTTAGGTACAAAAATGATAATAAAAGTCCTTATCTTTTAAAGATATAGTAAAAAATATACAGATGGATTGGAATCACATCTAGTTTTGCTTCAAAATAATCTCAAGGGAGAGTAATTGAAGGAATAAACAAACCAGGATTGGCCATGAATTGATAATTATTGAAGGTGAGTGATGGGTATATGGAAATTCATTTGTACTCTTTTCTCTACTTTTGTATATGAGTATACTTGAAATTTTATATAACAAAAATAAGTGCATGTTAAGAGATATTAAATACATAAAAACTACAAGTTTCACAACAATAATTTAAAGAGAGTAAAACAAAATAAAATCATTCAACACCAAGTTGCTGAGACATCAAATTACTACTTCAAAGGAGAGAAATAAGAAAAGAGATTTAAGCATTTATCTTGCCATTCTGGTATGAACTTTATTTCTGGGTAACCAAATGGTCCTAGAGAATGTGAGAAAGTTTTTATGTACAGAATTAGAACTAGTAAAAGAAGAAATAATAGCATTATAAAATCCTATTTTATGATCCCTGATGACATAACCAATTCATTAAATGGTCCTTAATGGATGGTGAAACGATTTACTGAAAAGTTGTCAGGGAATCTTGTGACACAGGGTTAGGCTATCACCACCTGAAAAATGGAAGGAGCCTGGGGCCTGAAATGGGCAGTGGAGGAGAACTGTCCAGCCAGAAATACCCACACTCCTGTGAAAAATAAATCCTTATTTTGTTAAATCACTGAAATATGGGGAAATTCATTACAGAATTTAGCTTATTATAAAAGTATCCCATTATATATATTAAAACACATAAGCACATAATTATACATACGTTTTAATCCAGGATCACATGTCCAAGATACATACATGTCCAAACACTGAACACATTAGAGTGTATGTCTAGGGCAGGGAGAGGCATGAGAATAGGGACTGAGAATCAAAAAAAGAAAACAAAGCAAGAAAGGGGCCCAGTATCAACTGATGATTAGAGTTTACCATGCTTTGAGGAACATGGTTTAACTTTAACTATTAAGGATAAGAAATAATAAAATAATAATTTAAAAAGGAGAAAATCTACCCTTTCTACAGAGATCCCAGGCTAGTTTGCTGGTAATTATTTTCTGCCTTGAGGAGTACAGAATGGTTCTGGAGAGGAGCCAATGATGAGGACAGAGGCTGCTGTAACTCTCCACCATGTTCACCAGGAGAGTCTTAGGCCTGAAAAATTCCATAAACTGAGAATTTCAAGTCCAACCTTCACTCTCATCTTTTTCTGGTAGTGATGATGGCAGGAGGCATTTGCCATTCCCCAGACATGGGGCTTAGACGTGATCACCTCCCGCTTGGCTTCATTTCTCACTGCTGGCTGAGGGAGGCTGGACAAAGCATAGAGGCTTATTCTGGACCTGGTGTGTCTTCCTGCACACCCTCCTTTTCTGCCTGTGGTAGGCTGAATCATAGCTCCTCCTCCAAAGATTTTTGTGTCCTAATCTCCAGAACCTGTGAAGTTTTTGTGTTTTTGTTTTTTTTTTTTATATGGTTAGCTCCCTGGCTGGGAATCGAACCCAGGCCTCAGCGTTGACAGCCAGCGCTGAAGCCTTAAGCCACTACACCACCAGGGAACTCCCAGCTGTGAGTATTTTGCCTTATGTATGATAGCAAAAGGGATTTTTTTTTTTTTGCTTTTTTTTTTTGGTATGTGGGTCGCTCCCTGGCTGGGAATCGAACCCAGGCCGCAGCGCTGACAGCGCCAACGCCAAAGCCTTAAGCCACTACACCATCAGGGAACCCCCCTTTTTTTTTTTTTTTTTTTTTTTGCTTTTTGGTATGTGGGTAGTTCCCTGATTGGGAATCGAACCCAGGCCGCAGCACTGACAGTGTCAGCGCCGAAGCCTTAAGCCACTACACCATCAGGGAACTCCATGCCAACTTAATGTTTTTTGTTTTGTTTTGTTTTGTTTTATATGGGTAGTTCCCTGGCTGGGAATTGAACCCAGGCCGCAGCGTTGACAGTGCCAAAGCCTAGCCACTACACCACCAGGGAACTCCCGGGATTTTGAAGATACGGTTAAACTAAGGATCTTGAGATGGGGAGATGATCCTGGATTATGCCAGTGGACTCAATGTAATCACAGGGATATGTGATCACAATGTAATCCTTACACGAAGAGACAGGAGAATGAGAGAAAGAAGATGTAAGGATGGTAGCAGAGGTCAGAGAGGAGTAAAGATGTTATGCTGCTGACTTGGTAATGGAGGAAGGGGCCTTGAACCAAGCAACACAAACAGCCTCTAGAAACTGGAAAAGCAAAGAAATGGATTCTACCCTGGAATCTCCAGAAGAAATGAATGCAAGCCTGCCAACACCTTGACTTTAGCCCAATTAAACTGATTTTGAACCTGTGACCTCCAGAATTGTAAGATAATAAATTTGTGTTGTTTTAAGCCATAAGTTATGGTAATTCATTACAGGAGTAATAGGAAACTAGCACATTGGACCTGCTGCTGGGCAGCACTAACTTGTTCTCCTAGGAATGTAAGGTCTGTGACAGTGGGAGGTGGAGAATCAGAGTTTCCTGAAAACCCCTGTGTTCATATTAACAGTTTATACCTATCTGACCTTGAGCAAATGTCTAAGCAGCAACACATTGTTAATAATGCATTGTTTATAGGGTTGATAAGGATTAAATAATGCTTAAAATTATCTATTATACCTAATTACCCATGTTAAAAAAAATAAGTCATATTGCCTTGTGGGTTTACACACATTCATTCAGCAGGTTCTCACATTTGTCCCTTCATACGGTCTCATGGTGTCCCTGATGTATTCTTCCATTCCCGGACCACCCCTTATCCTCTCAGGCGCTGCTTCCGCGGCTGCCAAGACCGTCTCTTCTCTGTCTTTACTCTGAGCCCTGACAAAAGCCCAGGCCCATTTAGAGGACAGTATGCCCCCTCTAATCATAATTTCAACACTTCATTTTCATCTCATTCTCTCTTGTCTCTCTGCATCTCTCCCCACTTGCCCCCCTTCTCTTTCTCTGAGCTGCCCAACAGGTCCTCCATGTAACCCAGGAAGGTCTAAACTCTAACAGGAGAGCTAAGCCTCAAGCAGCCAGCTCAGAGGCACCAAGTAAGTGTGTTTCCTGAACTCCTCTGGTTATGGAAGGGAGTCTAAGGTATTAAGAGAGGATGCCAAATCTACCTGGAGTGCCCAGGCAGCCCAGCTCACCCTACATCTCCAGCCCCTTAACATCTTCAGATGTCTATCCAATTGAGTTGCAATCCCCTGCCCTGTGAAGCTCCCCAAATCCCTCTGGATTTCTTAATCTCAAACCTCTCCACCCCAACTCCTGCTTCTAACCCCCAAGTCTCAAATGCTGAGTTCTGCCTCCATGATATCTGAGCCTACTCACCCTCCCTTCCCAGGACAAATAGTTGGTCCAAGATTGAGTTTCCTTATATCTGCAGTACACATTAGTGTACACTTCACCCAATCCAGGTCCAAGTTTCTCTTTCCTCAGAGCCTATAGTTATTTCTCCAATTACCAAGGGTGGGGTGAGAACTCATATATTAAAATGGGGAAAAAATGCTTTCAGTTCCTTTGGGCTTGGGTAGTGTTGACTCAGTGAGGTAGGGGAATAGTCTGGCCAAGTAATAGAACTGTGGACAGTCAGGCAGACAGGATATCTGAGTTCTCTAACCTGGGCATTGCCATAGATTTACCACAGGAGACACTGGACAAGTCTCTGCCCTCTCTGGACCTGTCTCTCTAGCCTGTCTGTACACTGAGCAGGCAGGTCTTCAGTAAGGAAGTCTTTGAACTTGGAGGTTCCATTCAGCTACCTCTGGCAATGGTGTCAACTGGCCACGAGAGGGCAGGCAATCTCTTCAGCTCAGAAGTTTGCAAGCTAACCAAACACGTAGGCTTCAAAAAGGAATACAAGGTAGATAGATATCCAAGGACACACTATAAGTGGCAACAGAGTAGGGAGTGGAAAAAGGTATTTGAATTTCCAGCCTGAGGAAGGGGTCAGGAGCCCCAAGACAGTAGTGGTGATAAGGAGGGCAGCAGAAGAGAAAGACAGGGATCAATCAACACATGGGCAGTTACATGGGATTCAAAGGGTTAATATCCGAGAATTCATTCTCTGACATCAACCACGGTCCTTGTTTCCTTGTCCCCTCCCTGAGACTCAGGTTGGCAGCTTCTCTGAATTCCTCCTTTGGCGTAATTCATTAGGGTTGTGGGACCCAGGCCCAGAGCCAGTCCCCTGCTCCCTCCTCAGGTCCCTGGAGTCTAGGGCTTGCTCTAAGGGGGGAAGGAGAGTGGCCTTTCCCTCACTCTCTCCCCCCTCCCAGGATGTGGGCCCTAGGACTAAAGAGCCTCTGTCTTTCCCTGCCACGCCCCTCCCCTCCCATTGTAACTCAGACAAGGGAATTCCTTGTGTCCCAGTTTCTGGGCAGGTCCTTGTGACCAAATGGTGGAGGGTCTGGGCAGGGTGGGGGAGGAGGAACCACAGGGTCAGAGAAGAAGATACATCCTCACTTTGGGGATTCTAGTACACCCCCAGAGCTCTGAGACCTCAAGCTCCTCTTCCCTCTGGCTCCCATCAACAATGGAGAGAGAAGGCTGGAGGACTCATCTGCATATAAAAGGCCTGAGACCTGAAGTGGAAGTGGAAACAGAGAAGGTGTGGAGACAGAAAGGCTGAACCACCTGGCAGACAGATTTGGAGCCAGAATACAAGAATGGGGGCAACCCAGGGACAGGTAAAACAGGCAACTGTGGCAGGCCAGGCCAGACTTTTGAAAGCAGTAGGTAGAGGCCCTTGGCCAGTTTCTCTCCCTAAAAGCACGGATATAGGAGTGCTGGCACCAGACAGGGATATGGCCACAGAGGAGGTGAGACTTGATAGGATAAAATGAGAACACCCTGTTTCAAAACTATGAACCTTTCTGAAAAGAAGCACAAATGCCTGACAGAAATTTTCCTGCTAGGAGGGGTGGTATGTTCCCCCTCATTAGAAGTAATGGTATGAAGAATAAATGCCAGGGCCTCACTAGCAGCAGGAGATCAGACACCCCTATACTGACCTATCACCACTAAAGGACTGGTATGCTGGAAAGGCTAATCCATCCTGGGAGGAAATGATATCACTCACCAGATAGGAAATGGTGGTTCTACCAATCCCAAAGGTTTCTGGGAGGGCCAATCCATGGATGCTTGCCCATGAATGTCCATGTCCCTCCATAATCCTCTATCTTCGCCAAGAGGGTGGTCCAAGCTCCTAGACATTGGGTAAGGTAATTATATAATACTCTCATCTTTTCATCAATGATCTCCTAACAGTTTTAAATCCCTCAAATCCTTACCTAGTTTCTGGGAAGAGATAACATCACATCAGGAGCCACAGGTCAAGCCTCTCAGTGTATCTATGGAAACGGGTTTAAGGACTTGATGATTTAGAGATAGAGGCAGAGCCTCCTCAGGGATCAGAAGGCTAGTGAGGCCAGGTTTCCAAAGTAACTGATTTCAATGTAGCCTGTTCCTAGTCTAAACTGAGGGAAAATAAATTTCAAGGGAGACCAGGGTCTAGTGAAGAAAAAGCCACAGAAGTACTAAAGGGTGGGAAAGTTGTTACAGGAAGGTCACATCATCCTGGCACTGCCCCCAGTACCAGTGGGCCTCAAAGTCCAGCTTGGCACTCTCATCCTCTGGTGGCTCAAGAGGTCCACCTTGAAGCCCCTCCCCTGGGGGCTTCCACATGGCCTTCAAGCTCCCTAGCCTGGTGCCTGTCAGATCCACCTCAGTCCTGGCCCTTTCCCTACCAGGTATAACCTTTGCCCAGTCCATCTCAGGATGGGGAGCCCCCAGGGGGCCATGTTCATCCAGCTCACTGGGGGCCACCGTATCTAGGAAGCTGCCGATGGAGACACTGTCCAACCGGTCCGTGGAGCTGATATCTGGAAGGCTGTCCCAGCTGCCTCGCCTTGAGCGGCCTGGGCTTCCACCTGTCAGGCTATATTGGCTGCTAGTGAGGCTGCTGCAGTGGCTGGTCAATGTCCCCCGCTCTTCCAACAGCCAGCGCACGGCCTCGATGCCCTCGTTCAAGGTCACCAGCTGTTGCAGGATCTTCACATCGATGGCTCTCAGGTAAGCCTGGGGGAGTAGGAGAAGGACTTAGTCTCATGTTTGGGCTATGTGTTTCCCCAATGTTTCCAGAAGCCCCCTCCACCTTGTGGTCTAACCAACTATGTTTCATTTTCAAGAAGCATGAAAATAGAAGGGTTTGGAGTGCAGGATTTAGAAGCAGACAGATTGTGGTTCAAAATCTCACTTCTACCACTGATTATCTACATAACTGTGGGCAACTTTCTCATTTTCTTCGAGCCTTGGTTTCCTTGTTTGTGAAATAGGACTAAATCGCTCGCATCACAGGGTGGCTGTCTATTAAGAACTCAGCACAGTGCTTGGCATAGATAAATTCTCAGTAAGTGTTAAATATTAAAATCTGATCCTACTGAGTTTTGAACTTCATAGACAGGATATTACCACTAACTACTGAATTGGTCCAGATTCATCAGTAAGACTTATAAACAGCCAAAGAATAGCCTGATAGGGGGCTGGTTGTTAAATGGAAAGCAGACTGGACCAAAAGGAAGCAGGAGCTAAAGGATAAAAAGGGGGCTAATCTGATCCCCCAGACCCTTCAGGGATGTTGGTAGCAGTTGTTGAGGGTGGGAAGGGTTGGCTAGAGCCTCGAAGGCTCAGAATCCTGCTGGCTTGGGGTCAAGGGCTTCCCTCCACCATACACCAGTCTCCCTGTCTGTATTGGGTAATCTCTAGGGTTCCTTCCAGTTCAGATGCACTGAGTTTTCTTCCCCAAGCACAAGTCTGAACTTGTCCCACCCTCCCTCAAGAACCTGTATGGGCTTTGTAAAGCTTTTAGAGAATAAAATCTAAACACTTTAGCAGCTGGCATTCAAAGGCTGTTGTAATATGGCTCTTGCCCATCTCTTCAGCTTCACTTCCAGCATACCTCCCCTGGGAACCCCAGGTCCTGCCACACATGAATTAAATTTTGTTTTAGTCAGTATTACTTTTAATCAAAGTAACAGATGCATACATTTCTGCAAGATTTATTATGAAAAGTAACAGTTCCTCACCCTAGTACTAAATCCCACTTATTTAGAGACAACTATTAATTTTTAGCTGTTTATTTTGGTACTTACCTTCTAGTCTCCAAATAGCATTCTACTCATTGATTTCTAAGTTTTAGGTGTTCTCTACTGATTTCCCACACAATACGAGGTAAAGGATTTAACTCTTTCATTCCACTTATCATTCCCCTGCCATCAAGACACCCTTCCCATTTCTCCATATTCCTAATATATGCAATAAAATTAATTATTCAGTGTTTACCTAGAATTTGGAAATGCTATTCACAACTAAGCCATGTGGTTTACTTTGGTTACTTTCCATTTCTTACAACATTATGTTTTTTTATAAGTATTAGTATTATTACTACTGTTTTGCTTAGTTCATTAGAGTTATCATTGTCATCCCCAAACTCTCTTTCAATTGTCTGAATTTCCCTCTCAAGGATTTTAAGCATATCATATGTTCCATCTATTGCATCTGCTTAGAGGCAGCTCCTCAAGAACTTTCTCATCTGGTCCATTCTGTCCCTGCTGTACTAATGCCCTCCATGGATCTCCCTTCACTATCTTCTTGGGGGTTCCCTTTGTCTCTTTCCTGAGCTGGATCCCCTGTTTCCTGGATACCATATCTTCTTCTTTCTTGGGTTACTCCTTCATTTGAATGTGTGCTGCTTTTCCTCCAGTAGCTTCCTAAGAAAGCCTATACAGGAAGTACTTTTGTTGAAGCCCTCCATGTTTTAAAATGTTATTCTCTCCTGATGCTGCTGGCCATTGGGTATGGAATTCTAGGTTGAAAATGTTGTTTCCTCAGAACTTAAGGGATTGGTCCATTGTCCTCTAATTTTCAGTGTTACACTTAAAAAATCTGATGCTATTCTAATTCCTGATTCTTTTTTTCTTTTTTTTTTTTTTTTTTTTTTTTTTTTTTTTTTTTTTTTTTTTTTTTTTTTTTTTTTTGTATGTGGGTAGTTCCCTGGTTGGGAATCGAACCCAGGCCGCAGCGTTGGCGCCAGCACGCTTAAGCCACTAAACCACCAGGGAACTTCCTGATTCCTGATTCTTTGTATGTGACCATCTTCCCATTCTCTCTGTGAACATCTTCCCATTCTTTCTGAAATTGTTAAGATCTTCTCTTTGTTCCCAGTGTTCTAAATTATTTTTGAAAGAGTAATTTGCCATGGTGTGGCTCTGGGTTCATCCATTGATCCTGGGCTGATATTTTTTATTTTTTCTTTTCCATCTATTTCTGTATTTGTTCCAGTTGTTGATACATTACCAATCCTTCTATTGAGATTTTCATTATTTCCTATCATATTTTTATCTCCCAGAATAGTTTTTAGTTCTCTGTATGTTTTCCTTTTTACAGCTTCCTGTTTTAGTTCATGGTGCAATATTATCTTTTATGTCTTTTAGGGTATAACTAATGATTTTTACAAGTTCTTATCTCCCTGTATTATCTCCATTTTTTTTTCTTTTTCTTTTTCTTTTTTTTTTTGTACAGGTGAAACCAAGAAGTAGTTTATTAAAAGGAAAATAAGGTGAAACAAAGGGAAATTTTATTAAAAGAGAAACTACATTCCAAAGAGGTAGGAGCGGCCCAAGCAGGAGTGGCCCAAGGGCCTTGAATGGCAAGGGGAAAATTACACTCCTGAGGGGTAGGAGTGGGCTCCAGCAGGAAGATGGCTCATCATTATAAATGTGAATAAAGCAATTATTCACAAAAGCCTTATTTCCATTTTATTCAAGTTGCTTTTTTCTTCCTGTTTAGGTCTACAAAATTAGAGGGTCTCATTAGATGTCTTGGGATCTTTAGCTGCTGCTCACACTTCAGAGTGGGTCTCTAAAACACTAATATGGAAACTCTGAGTGCATATGTGAGGCTTGCCAATTCTAAGCCTCACTAAGGGTTGTGTGAATGGGCTGTTTGGGTGAGACCTGAAGTCAGTATCTTTTGTGTCTTTTTTTTCTCTTGGGTTCATTACAGTCACCAACCATATTATACCCATCTAGAGAGTAGCATAATGTAAGCAAAGCTGCCAATATTCTGGGACCCAAGCAGGGGTAAAGGATGGGTATTTCAAAACATTTAATACATTTTCATACAACAGAATCCCTTTGGTTCTATTATTTAAATATAAATATAAACATAAATATGTACATATATGTATATATTTATGTGTGTATATATATACACATATACATACGTAACTTGATAAATGTTTATTGGATTATTCAGGGAATAATTGCTTTATTCACATTTATAATGATAAGCCAGGATGAGACCAAGTATTTGTATACTGAGAAAAATATAGGCACTGGAATTAAACAGACCTGGATTCAAATTCCAGTTTTGCCATTAATGAGCCATATGAAGTTGAAATGTTTCCCCTTCAAACCTTCATTTCTTCATTGTAAAATTACGATACTATCTAATTTTATTTATTTATTTATTTATTATTTATTTATTTTTGCTTTTTGGTATGTGGGTAGTTCCCTGACTGGAAATCGAACCCAGGCGCAGCGCTGACAGTGCCAATGCTGAAGCCTTAAGCCACTACACCATCAGGGAACTCCCATACTATCTAATTTAAAAGTATATTTTAAGAAATGGAAGGAACATATTAACATGCATAGCGTATTACCTGACAAGTATTTGTTAATCAATAAATGGTAGCTATTTGGCTTTATATATTAACATGGTTAACTTATTTATGTATTATGGCATAAGCACAGAACAAAATTTTGTACCTGAAATTATTTGGGTTTTTAGAAGAATATCACAATTCTAATTCAATTAAACAAATGATTATTATGTATCTGGATTTTCTAATAATTACAAAGATAATGGAGAGCCTGTCCTTGCTTAACAGAAGCTTGCTATTTCAATAAGGAAATGTGGACATAAATAACTGAAATACCACAGACTATACAGACTATTTTTTTGTTTGTTTGTTTTGTTTTGTTTTTTTGGTATGTGGGTAGCTCCCTGGCTGGGAATTGAACCCAGGCTGCAGCATTGGCAGCGCTAGCGCCAAAGCCTTAAGCCACTATACGACCAGGGAACTCCCATGTACAGACTAGTAATGACATAATAAAAGAGATTATCTTCCAATATTTCATACTGGACATAAATATATTAACAGTGAAGCAACAGTCCTGGTCATGACCAAACTAAATACATTAAACATAACTTCTCATACTAAAAATACTTCTCCTGCTGTTTTTCCCTTCCTCCCTCCCTTTCTTCCTTTCTCCCTTCCTCTCTTCTTTCCTATTCCCCTCCCTCCCTCCCTTACGTTCTATTCTTCGCAAAACTTACATTTCCTGTCTTCTGTTAGGATAAGAGTGGTGGCACCTGGTTACCTGGGACTTTAGAGTATGATTCTTTTTTCCCCCCATTTAAAAAATTATTATTAGTTTCAGGTGTTCAAAACAACAAAATGATTAGACATTTATACACCTCACAAAGTGATTTTAAAAAAATGAAATGCCTCAAGAATGTGCCTGTCATCCCTGTGTAGGAGCCATGCTATTCTTCTCTGTATCATTCCACTTTTAGTATACATGCTGCTGAAGCAAGGTAACTAGAGTAAAATTCTTAAACAGACATTCACCAACCCTTTTGTTTTCAGCTCTACTTGCACCCTCAGTTCCAAATATACCTGATGCATCCAACTTCTGAGACCTTTGAGGGTTTCTGTAGTGCACAATTAGTTGCTTTTCAATTTCCAAAATTTTGTTCTTAACATCGTCTCTCCTATTCTTGTTGTCATAATGGCTTCATGACATTTACAATAATCCTACTGGCTTTTTAGTGCAGTTTCAAGAGGAAATGGAGGTAAATGCATGTGTTCAATCTGCCATCTTACACTGGAATTCCCACTGACTTGACTCATTCTTCAAGGCCCAACTCAATTGCCACCTCCTCTAGGAAGACTTCCCTGCCCTTCCTCAAGATGGAATTAATCCATGCAGTCATGGAACAATATTGAGTATTTCTTATAGACAAGGTATTGTGTTAGATAAATAAAGAAAAGACACCATTCTTGCCCTCAGAGTTCAGAGTCTAGTGGGCAAGATAAGACAATGATGCAAGCTCTTAAAATTCAGTGTAGCAAATGCTAGGGGCAACGATTACTGCACTGAGGACTGTGGGTACCTAGAGGGCCATAACCCAACCAGGGGAATAAGGAACTGCTTTCTAGAATAAGGGACATGAGCTGAAACTTAAAGATTAAGTAGGACTTAGCAGTGGAGAGAAGCATTCCAGCCAGAGAAAACAGCATGTGTCTCTTCCAATTCAAAGCTTTTCCAGAGCACAAATGACCTTGTCACTCTGTAATGAAGACTTTTTCAGGAAGCCCTCCCTGGGTTCCAATAGCATTTATCATTCTGTACTAGAGTTATCAGTCTGTCTCCCTCCTTCCCTAACCCACACTGTGAGCTCCCTGAGAGCAGGTCCTACCCAGTTCATTTATGGTGGTCAGATCCAGTTCTGTGATTCTCTTGCCTTTACTATCCTTGGCCCTTCTGCTGGCTCCAGGGTTCAGGCGGTTGGTGGGAAATGAATCTGAGGACCATATTGTATAGTCCTGTGACAGTGGGATTCCTTGACTGTGACAGCATCACTCCCCAGAATAGAAGAATGCAAAGCTCTCTCATCAGAAAAAAGGAACACTCATTTCACACCATCTCTTTAGAAACAGAAAGGGGAAAAACAACTCAGGAGAGATACAGCCTCAGAAGCCACTCCAACCCAATTCTCTTCCCAGGGGGATCTCGTTCCCCATTCCTTCTCTTTACACATCCACATCATACTCTCTGCCCGGCCTGGAGGTCAAAAGGATGGGTTCCTCATCACTCAATCCAATTAAAGCCCTGGGGTAAAAACCCAGAGGCTCCAGTTCTAGCACCCTGATCCTGGATTGAGATTCTCAGACTATTGCTACTAGAAAGGCTCTTACAGATCATCTGGTCTGACAAATTCCCCACCCCACAAGAGGCAGAAAAACTAAGGCCAAGACAGAGGGCCCTGTTCGATATCACTAAATGATTCAGGAGCAGAGCTAGGATTTAAACCATGCCTCCCATTTTCCTCACATAAAGCTTTTCCTCAAACTGTTCTGTGAGGGTGGGTTGTTGTAGCAACAGTTCTTTGGGTGGGAGCATTAAGTGGGGGTGGTTGCTATTGTTTCCCTTTCCCACATATCCCAGCAGTCTGGCTGTATCACCAAACTTTCAGTAGGGAAGGGAAGCAGGTGGGAAGAGGACTAGAGTCAGAGATGACCTTGGCCTCAAGGGCAGGCCTGCTTCCTCCTGGCAGGAGAGCTGGGAGAGGGACAGTTGAAGGACAATACTTAGAGGGCTTAGACCAGTTCTGCCACAAGTGGCTCCAGGGGAACCCCTACTCTGCCCCTCGTCCTCTCTGGGTGCAACCCAGTGGGCAGGACAGAGTACATAAAGAGATCGACGACATCCTGGTCCCAGGAGGGAGAAGACAAGGGGGTAGGGATCCTTGGAGCACAAAGGGAGACTCCCTGTTCTGGCATTCAGAAGGCTCCCTCCCTCATGCCCTTTATGGGCATCCTAGGGAGCCAGGCCAGGCTGGGTAAGAATGCAGAAAGACCTAATCAGAATTTAAATGTACCCGCTTAAAGTTTACAAACAGGTAATCTCCACCAAGGCACAGAAGAGAGTCAGAGAGATTAGGCATGGCTCCTCCACTAGCTCGCTGTGTGAGCTCAGGCAAGTCCCTCAACTGCAAGCATGTTTCATCTGTGAGATGGGGAAAATGATGCTTTTCTCATTTCAATGACATAAAATGTGTTTAAAGTGTCTGGCAACAAAGCAGGTCTTCACGGTAAATGTAAAGTGCAGGCAGATCATCTGGGTTTAAAGCCTGGCTTCACTTTTTTATTTTTGTATGACCTCAGGCAGTTACTTAACTGCTCTGTGCCTCCGTTTCTTCATAAAATATCACTTACCTAATAGGGTTGCCATAAGGATTACGAGATTTTGTAAAGTGCTCAGCATGACGCCTGGTGCATACACTTGGTAAAAGTTAAGGTTCCAAAGCAGGGCACTCCAGGTACACTCTGTCTTAGGCCTTGAGCTAAAACCTGTGCAGTGAGGCAAAGCCAGGTAAACCCTCTGTTAGGTGGGCACTGTCATAGCCCTACTGTGGAGACTTTGGCTCACCTCCAGGCTTCAAGGCCAAGTGCACACATGGCATTCAAATCCTTCCCCTAGGGAGCCTTCCCTGACTATTCTGCCCACAAGGTTCTCCTCCCAGCCTTTCAGGCAGTCAGGAAGCTCCTTCCCTGCTCCCTCACAGCTCAGCCTGGCACAGAGATGGGTACGTGGTGGGGATCCAGGAAGACTTATCAACTCATGCCCTCATCATGGTCTCCTGGTTCTGGGCCAGAGAGCAGCTGGCAATTCCTCAGTCCCCTAGAACTGGCTGCAAAGTGGTGGCAGGTGTAAATCACCCCCTTCACCGGAATCAGGGCCCTGGGGAGCCTGAGGGGCCCCAACTGCCCATTTGGCTCTGAATTTATTTATTTATGTACATATGTATGTATGTCTGTATGTATGTGGGTAGTTCCCTGGCTGGGAATTGAACCCAGGCCACAGCATTGACAGCGCCGAAGCCTAGCCACTACACCAACAGGGAACTTCTCGGCTCTGAATTTAGACAAGCAGCAACAGAGAAGGAGAAGGGGGCCTATTTCCACCTCTTCCCCCCAAAGAGGTACAGATGAGATCCAAATATCCAGCGTACCTGGGGTGATGGTGAGGAGGTGACCTGAGTCAGAGGTGATGAACCAACACTGGATAGTGCTGCTGCTTCTCTACATCTTTTAAGGTTCTAGGAACTTTCAAATATTTTAAGTGGGAGATGAGGAGATGTTGGGGAAAGGGAGGATGTTTTTAGTGGCCCTAGTCCAGGCAGTTTTCACCCAAATCTCTTCTGTGCGGAATCCTGTCATGAACACTGGGGCCTTAGAAGAACAAACCCTGGGCCCAGTTTGCAGGAGGAGAAAACACTGCCCTATAATGGTGGCTGGGGGGAGAGATAGTCCTTTGATGAGGTGGTAGTGGGGAGATTTGTGTTGTGCCAGGTTCCCAGTACTTCCCAGTCCTCACCTCTCCCCTTACGATTATTTGGCAGAAAAAACTTCCTAGAACCTGTGCCTCCCACCCCAAGTCCTCAGGACCCATCAACATCCCACTCACCTTCGGGGGGAGGGGTACAATTAATAGACGCAGGGTATAAGGATTGATCTGAGAGAAATCCTGAGGAAGTTAGGTGGGAGGTTTTAACTCCCTCCTCACCAGCCCAACTCTGGGGGCGTGAGTAGCAAATCGTACACTCACCAGCTCCATCTTCAGCGCCATGATCTTGTCTCCGAGGCCGTGGCCCCTGCTAGGCGCCCCGGGGAGCAGCAGGGTGCCAGAATATCCCGGCTCCCACTCGCCTCGCAGCCCGCGGAGTAGCCCTTCAGGGGTCTTCCTGCCCACCTTGCCCTCCACGTCTCTCAGGTCAGGGGTCTGGGACTCCGCAGTTCCCTCCATGCGGGCCTAAGCCTGAATAGGGTTGGGCGACCGGACGCCGGGATCCCGCTGCTGGGGGTCCTCCTGTCTCCGCTGCTAGTGCGGAGCGGAACCGGTGGGTCCCCGCCCGCGCCGCGCCGCGCGGGGGCGGAAGGAGGGCACCGTAACACTCAGAAAAGCCGCGCAGAGCGTGTGTGTGTGTGTGTGTGTGTGTGTGTGTGTAAAGCCGCGCAGAGCGTATGTGTATTTGCTTGTATGTATATTCTAGTGCTGCGCACACAACCTCTGGCCCTGGAATGCGTGGAGCTGAGCGATGCTGGATTTGTACCTAAAAGAGTACTCTACGTGAGAGCTCACAGAGCCTTCTCCCCACCCTGACACTGAATCTAGCCAGGCACACAGCAGGCTCCCAATAAATGTTTGCCGAATAAAGGCTCAAACAGGGATGTGGGAGTTTAAGGAACAGAGAGCTGCAGAGAATTTTGGAAGGCTTCCTGGAGGAGAGGAGCTGAGCCTAAAATTTAGCTAGCCACTGACACACACACCTCCAGTGTAGCCACTACATTTAGACTAGGAGAGTGAATAGTAAAGTTTGTCTGGCCAATGTGGAGCAACCAGTATTGAAGCGGAAGAGGTCAACAGGGCCAGATCAAGCTTGATCTTGTAAACTGACATTTCTTAAGCTTGACTGAGCATATGAATTATTTACAAATCTTGTTAAAATGCAGATTACTGGCTCTGTAAATCTGAGGTGTGGCCTGAAGTTCTGCATTTCTAACAGGTTCTCAGGTGATGGCTATGCTGCTGGTCCCAGGATTACACTTTTATAGAAGATGGTCCTAAAATGCTTTGATTTTATTCTACAGGCAATAAGGAACCATGAAAAATAAGGTTTGGCCTTGATTTTGTTTTTTAATCCAAGTAATTCCAGCTCATGGTTAAAGAAGGATTTACAATGAAAAGATAGTTACCCTGATCTATCCTTTACCACCTGCAGTCCCATTCCCTAGATGCAACCACGTTTAGCTATTTTTTTTTTCCTGGTGCTTATACTCATAACTCCACAACAGGCTTATACCACTATTTCTTAATTTTACACATTGTCTACTGATTTCCTATTGTGATCAATATGGATTTACCGCACTTACACTCTGTACTTCCCTCTTTCATTGGCCCTATATATTTCTATCATTATTTTTAGTTCAGCTAATAGTTACCTAATTTTAAGTAATAACATTTTTCCTTAGGATCTCTTGATCCATGTTTGGGGGATATCATCCCACCATTTAGGAAGCAGATGGAATATGGGGAGCTCGAAAAATCTAATTGGTCTCTGACTTCCTCTGTCTCCTTTTAATCCACTTTCCATAAAACAGTAAATGTTCTCTTAAATCAGATTATACTGCTTCTCTGCCTAAAACTGTCCCATGGCTACCCATTCACTTCAAATAAGCATCACCATCACCTAGAAACTTGTTAGAAATGCAGTATTCTTTTTTTTTTTTTTTTGGCTTTTTGGTATGTGGGTATCTCCCTGACTGGGAATCGAACCGAGGCTGCAGCGCCGACAGCACCAGCACCGAAGCCTTAAGCCACTACACCATCAGGGAACTCCCTAGAAATGCAGTATTCTGCTCTGCCCCAGACTACTGAATTAAAAACTCTAAGGATGAGGCCGATACGTCTGCTTTTTAACAAGCTTTCCAAATGATTTTGATGCAAACCAAAGTTTGCGAAACACTGTGGAAAGTGAAGTGTTGTATGTATGCTCACTTAACCTTTCAACAATTCTGTTAGCATAATTACTGCCAGTATAGTGCAGGGGTTAAAGAGTTCTGGAGCCGGCAGTAGGGGTTTGAATTTAAGCTCTTCCAGCTTTGTAACATTGGTCCTCATTTTCTTTTTCTATTAAGATTGAGATAGTAGGAGTTCCCTGGTGGTGTAGTGGCTTAAGGCTTCGCGCTGGCGCTGTCAACGCTGCGGCCTGGATTCAATTCCCAGCCAGGGAACTACCCACATTAAAAAAAAAAAGAAAAGAAAAGAAAAAAAAAAGATGGGGTTGTTGTGGAATTAAATTAGTTAATACAGTAAAGTGCTTACAACGGTGGCTGGCATAGAGTAAAGCATCCCATAAGGGTATTCCTATCCCACAGAGAAGGGAACCTAGACTGAGACATGAAGTGACAAGATCGAGGTGAGTAGAAGAGAACCAGGTTTTTAAATCCCTTTAGCCTCCAAAGGCTGTGCATGTCCTAGACCTGGGTGCGGCCTTGCCCAAGCAAGGGGAGGGATTATCCGTGTCCATGGCCTGTAGTCCCTATGACCCGGGACTGCTGAGTGGTCTAGCTCAAGGTTCTAGACTCCGAGTCGAACTGGGTTTGCCAACCCGCAGTGACGGAGGCGAGGGAGCGGTTCTCCCGCAGCACCCACCCCACACGCCCGGAGGCAGCGGAGGGGCTGAGGACTCGTGGTATCACCGGATACAACCTCCAAACAGCCCCCGCTGCCGCCCTAAGCACCGCCCGCCGCCCTCTCACCCCGCGGCGGCGGCGGCGGCGGCGGCGGAAGTGGGGAGGCGGGCCAGGCCAGCCGGGGCGGGGCCGCGAGCGGCATGGAGGAGGCGGAGGCCGCGGCGCTCCCAGGCGAGCAGTGCTGGCCCGAAAGGGGCTCAAGCGGGGCCCGGTGCCCGTGAGCCGTGAGTGACTCTGGGCAGGGGTCCGGGCTGGGTTGCGCGGCCGCGACAGGTCTCCCGAGGACTCCGGTGGTCCCGAGTCCTGGAAGGATAAGAGTTGGGCCGGATAGGAGGGGACGCGGGTGGAATGGGATGGAGAACGAAGCGGGAGCCCCTGCCCACCCCGGGTCTGGGAAGGCCTGGGGCTGGGTCCTTTAGGGGGCTGGTGGGCCTTAAAAGCCGATTATTTGGCCTGCCCCTCTGGGTCTCTGGGCAGGCCTGTCAATTCCCCCAGCCCCAGGGGAGTTTCCAGGTGCTCTGACCCCTCTGAAGGTTTCTATCCCAGAGAAGTTGAGCCACTTTGCCCAGGTCACACAACAACACGGATGCCTGCAGGAAAGAGTTACTGGGAGGTCCTCCCTCATTTCCCCAGAAGACATCAGACTTGGGGAGGGAACACCTTACCGGTACATATGACCCTCTGGTGCTCTCAGTTTCCTGAAGGCATGGGTTGGCCAGGACAGTGGTGACCCCCCCTCAATCCGGCATGGACGACTGGAAACCCAGCCCACTGAAGCCCTTTGGGGCTCGCAAGAAGCGGAGCTGGTATCTTACCTGGAAGTATAAACTGACCAACCAGCGGGCTCTGCGGAGATTCTGTCAGGTATAGTGATGTCCCAAACCTCCCAGGAGCACTTTTCCAGCTTTACCCCAGTCTAGACTATGGGCATTGGGACCCACCTTGGCTGCCCCAGCCTAGAAAAGGGCAGCAGTTTCCTAAAGAGGAAACCTCTTTGTGTCTGTTAGGTAGTGGTATAGGCCCAGCGTTCTGGAATTAGAACCCAACTACACATAACAACCTTCTAGATTTCTGACAGAAACCTCAAGTCTGATCAGGAAGACTGTGCCCAGGAGCCCGCACCTGTCAGTCAGTCAGGCCTAGCTAGGACCCAGGTCTTTTGATCTCCACTTGGTTCTCCGGGACTGGCTCCATCTCTAGGAACTAATTGTGGAAGGGACCAAGGAAATCAAGGCCTCAAATGGAAGATTGCAGGAGCTCTGGGTAGGGAAGGTCCTGATGAAGGGGGAAGGGTCAGGAGGGTGTCCCTGGAGGAGGTGATCATGAAACTGGACCCTGGTTGGGGGAGAAGAGCTGGGCAGACAGGAGGAGAGACAGGCCCAGGTTCTCCCTATCATTACTGCAGTCAGGGCCCTCAGTTCAGGAAGACCCTTAGTGATCTAGAGGGGGGTACCCTTTTTTAGTCAACCCTGACCCACCTCTCAGACAGGGGCTGTGCTTTTCCTACTGGTGACTGTCATTGTCAACATCAAGTTGATCCTGGACACGCGGCGAGCAATCAGTGAGGCCAATGAAGACCTGGAGCCGGAGCAAGACTATGGTGGGGCCAGGCTGATGATGGGATTGATGTGTGTGTGTGTGTGTTGGGAGTAGGGGAGTTTCCTGGAATCTCATGGCTGAAATAGGCAGATCCCAAAGGATGAGAATGCTGAAGAGACTCTCTCCATGATCTGTCATACCCCCATAGATGAGACCCTGGGCCGGTTGGAGCCCCCACGGCACCGAGGCAGTGGTCCCCGAAGGGTCCTGGATGTGGAGGTATACTCAAGCCGTAGCAAAGTGTATGTGGCAGTGGATGGCACTACGGTGAGTGGGCTGGTGTTTGGTGTACTATCACTCCATTCTACTCAGAGTGTGGTCCACTAACTCTGGGGTTACTGCCCGAATGGGAACTGTACCTCTGCCAATTTCTACCTGTGGACTTCGGAGTTCCTCATCTGTAACCTGGGATTAATAATTTCTACTGGTCGGGATTAAATGAAAAATATGTGAAATGTATGTAGTGAGATTTTATCAGAAGTGATCATTATTATTAGTAGGCAGTTAATTCATTGACTGACTGATTTCATAACTACTTCCTAGTCCCTTCTTTAGCCTTAGCCTTGTCCCAGGCACTAGGAACCTGGCAGTAATCAGACCTGGCCCTACTTTGAGGTGCTCAGTCTGATAGATTGTGATTATCTCCAGCATGAGGCAGAGACAGTCAAGGACTCTAAAAGCCATGAAAGTCGTGGAAAGGAGTGTTGTAAAAAGATAGAATCTCTTGGAGGTGCTATGGAAACTTCCTGGAAAAAGTAGATGGCCTTCAAGCTGAGTTGGAAGAAAACTGAACAGAGGCATAGATAGGCAGGAGAGGTTTCATTTCATGTGCTGGTTTTTTTAAGTGCCAATAAGATAGATCTTGAAGAGATGGACTTTGTCTTTGCCACCCACCCTGTAGGTGCTAGAGGATGAGGCCCGGGAGCAGGGCCGGGGCATCCATGTCATCGTTCTCAATCAGGCCACGGTGAGATTCTAGGGGTAGGGGACCTAGAGGGCTAAAGCTGAGTTCTCCTTGCTGATGACACTAACTCACAAATGGTGTGTCCCCTGCCAGGGCCATGTGATGGCAAAGCGTGTATTTGACACGTACTCACCTCATGAGGATGAGGCGATGGTACTATTCCTCAACATGGTGGCACCCGGCCGAGTGCTCATCTGCACCGTCAAGGTCAGTGACTCTGCCCTGGCCCCACCCGCTATGCCCCCAGCTCCATCCCTTCTCATGGCCTGGGTTCTATGTCCCTAATATGGCACACTGGGAAGAGCCTCTGGAGGAAAGTGACTCAAGTACCAATATTAGCCTTGTCATTTTTATTAATTGAGCAAATAGTTATTGAGCACCTACTGTGTGCCAGGCACTGCTCTAGGTGCTGGAGATACAATGGAAAGCAAGACAGAGTCCCTACCTTTAAGGAGTTTACTCCAGCAGGGCAAAATCAACAAAAAGCAGCCATTTAAATGCTTAATGTCAGGAAATGATAACATATGAGGAAGAAAATAAAGCAAGGGAGACAGTAATGGGACATGAATTTTAGAAAAGGAAGATCTCTGTAAGGAAATGACATGTGAGCAGAAAGCTGGAAGAAGCCTGAAGTAAGCCATATAACTATCTGGAGGAACAGCATTCTAGAAGAAAGAATGACAAATGCGAAGGCCCTGATGTGGGGAGGTGTTTGGCTTGCTTGAGGAACAGTAGGGATGCCAGTGGAGCTGGAGGAGAATAAGGGAGGGGAAGAAAAGAGTGGTCAGAAGAGGGTAGAGAGGCAGCAGGGGACAGAGGTGTAGATTGTGTGGGATTATGGTACGGATTTACTAGCCCAGTGACCTTGAATGATTCTCAGAAGCTCTCTAAGCCACGGCCGGACAAGATGTCAAATACGATCCACCAGTGGACTGTCTCAGTGATAGAATAAATAGCTAGTGGACCACAACACTTGGAGAAGTAGCCCTTGCCCTGAAAAAGTCTGCTCAGGCCTATTCTAAGCTTTTAGTTTTCTTATCTATGAAATGATAGTAACCACAGAGCGTTGTGATAATTTAATGAACTAATTTAAGTAAAAGGTTTAACATGGTGCTTAACACATAGTGCTCCATGAGGCCTGGTCTTCTGGGACCATGCCAGTCAGGTTGACCACCTTTTCTGGTCTCCCAGGACGAGGGTTCCTTCCATCTCAAGGACACAGCCAAGGCTCTGCTGAGGAGCTTAGGCAGCCAGGCCGGCCCTGCACTGGGCTGGAGAGACACCTGGGCCTTCGTGGGACGAAAAGGAGGTGCTGGCAACATAGCCCATTCACCCTGTAGTATTAAAGGCCTGGGACAAGCAGAACCCTAGGAGAGGGTAGGGTGGGTGGCATATAGGAGCCAGTGGTGGTGGGCTGAGTGGAAGTGGGCAGGGAGATGAAAGAAACTCCAAAACTGGAGCCTGCTATTGCCCTTTGTTCCTGTTGCCTATTAGGTCCTGTCCTCGGGGAGAAGCATTCTAAGTCACCTGCCCTCTCCTCCTGGGGGGACCCAGTCCTCCTGAAGACAGATGTGCCACTGAGCTCAGCTGAAGGTGGGGTTACAGTGGGGACTGGGCTCTGGGGCAGTGCCTGGGCTGGGGGTGGCGGGCATTTGGGTCCTCTCTATGAGTCTCTTGACTAGGTGCCTGATGTTCTCCAGACCACACTGGCCTCATGCCCCCATCCCGTTGACCCTATTCTTCCCTCAGAGGCAGAGTGCCACTGGGCAGACACAGAGCTGAACCGTCGCCGCCGGCGCTTCTGTAGCAAAGTTGAGGGCTATGGGAGTGTATGCAGCTGCAAGGACCCCACGCCCATCGAGTTCAGCCCTGACCCAGTGAGTGGGGCCTTAGGCAGAGAGGCTTGGATTTCTTCCCAGCTTGGCAAGGGGCCCTAGGAAAGAGCCAGGTTGGGCTTTCCCTACCTCAGCCTGGGAGGGAACCAGGAGCTGAGGATTTATACCGAGCTCTGGGGACAGGGGCAGGAGCAAAGGCCCAGAGTAGGAGTTGGGCTGAGTGTGGGGAGGGCCCAGTACAGGGAAGGCCCTCTGCCTTTTCCCTGAAGTCTCCCTCTCCTCTGAAGAACTCTTCCCTAGGTGTAGAGATCCCAGTTTAAAGAGCAAGTGAGGCAAGAGCTAAAAACTATTTCTCCTTTAGCTCCCAGACAACAAAGTTCTCAATGTGCCTGTGGCTGTCATTGCAGGGAACCGGCCCAATTACCTGTACAGGTGAGCCTGGGATTGGGCTGCATCCAGGAGGGTGCTCAGTGGGTGGGAATCCCAGGGTCACCTACCTGCAGGAGGAACTCTTGAGGTGGGCACAAAGGCAACAGAGAGGTCCATTTATATATGTGGGTAAACATGAGGAATTTGGGCCCATCTATAAGCACAGGGGAGCCCTAAGTTTGGGGACAGAGGCCTAACCCATCCCTGGGCTCCCCAGGATGCTGCGCTCTCTGCTCTCAGCCCAGGGGGTGTCTCCCCAGATGATAACAGTTTTCATCGATGGCTACTATGAGGTGAGTGGGGCTTGGGGGCTTTGGGCTGAGCAGAGCACAGGGTTGCGGGTGCTGAGTAGCAGTGATCACCAAGGAGTGGCAAGGGAGAAAGCCCAGGCAAGGTCTCTGAAATGTGGAGGGTTTGGTGTATCAGAGCCTGCAGAAGTGGGCAAGGGGAAGGTGGCTCACAGGATGACCAGTGGCCATGCCCCCCAGGAGCCAATGGACGTGGTGGCACTGTTTGGTCTGAGGGGCATCCAGCACACTCCCATCAGCATCAAGAATGCCCGTGTGTCTCAGGTACTACCCAGGCAGGGATGGAAGGGGCAGACACCTGGCCCTACTGCCCACCTCAAAGCTTATGTGCCCTATACTTGTTCCCCACCCAGCACTACAAGGCCAGCCTCACTGCCACTTTCAACCTGTTTCCGGTGAGTAGTGAGGACAAAATTCTTCGGCCTAGGGAGGGGAAACATGGGCGTAAAGTCTGGTTTTATATAGCAAGCTCTTCTGCTCTCTGGGCCTCATCCTTCTCATCTGAAAAATGGGGATAGTGCTGCCTGAGAAGTGGGATGGGGTGACAGAGACATGGGATGGGAAAGGCCCTCTTGGGATCATGTTGTGCCCCTCACCCTGCAGGAAGCCAAGTTTGCTGTGGTTCTGGAAGAGGACCTAGACATTGCTGTGGATTTTTTCAGGTGAGGATTTGCCCCTCCATGCAGCTCCAAAAAGCTGCACGGGGCCTCTTTGCTTGACTAGGTCTTCAGGGAAGAAGGCAATGAAGTGTCTTGGAGAGGTTTCTGGAGGAAGCAAGCTCAAAAGTGAGGGAAAAGACTTGGCAGAGGTATGACGGCAAGTGTTGGGTTTGAGTAAACAGAGGATGAAGGAAGACAGTGAGGATTTGGGGGAAGTGGGAAGGAGGCATGACTCCTGAGTCCCATCATCAGCTCTTACCACATCACTGTGTGACTGGGTTTGTCCATGCCCTTCCTCGAGCCCCTGGGCCCATCCTCTTTCAGTTTCCTGAGCCAGTCCATCCACCTGCTGGAGGAGGATGACAGCCTGTACTGTATCTCTGCTTGGAATGACCAGGTAGGCTGAGTGGCCAGGGGTCAGCTGGGGAGTTTGTAGAGGTCCCAAGCTAATACCTCCCATCACGGCCTTCTGTCCCCAGGGCTATGAACATACAGCCGAGGACCCAGCACTGCTGTACCGCGTAGAGACCATGCCTGGGTTGGGCTGGGTGCTCAGGAAGTCCTTGTACAAGGAAGAGCTGGAACCCAAGTGGCCCACCCCAGAAAAGGTGCCCTGGCAGGGCAGGGTGAGTGGGGTGGGTTCCCCCTCCCAAATTGGAACTTCTTAACCTTCGAAACCATCACTGTCCCCAGCTCTGGGACTGGGACATGTGGATGCGGATGCCAGAACAGCGCCGAGGCCGGGAGTGCATCATCCCTGACGTGTCCCGATCCTATCACTTTGGTATCGTGGGCCTCAACATGAATGGCTACTTCCATGTGAGTGGGAGGCAAGTGTTGGATGGGGGCACTGTACAGCAGGTAGCACAAAAAACAAGGATTCTGGGGCCGCCCTAGCTCTGCCACTTCCCAGCCATGCAACCTTGGGAAGTGACTGACTCTTTTACCTCAGTCTCTTTATATGTAAGATGAGAATTAAAATACTATATACTTCATAGGGTGAAGTTAGGAGATTTGAATGAGTTAATATATGTAAATTGCTTTGTACTGTAAGCATTATATAAGGGTTATGGTATTGTTGTTATTACCATTCTTAGCACTGGACTGTGGGTGTGGGGAAGTTATTGCTGCCACCAAGCACTTATCCAGCCCTGCAAGCTCCTCCCTCTCCTGTCCTTGCAAGTACAGGGGCCTAAGCTTCAGCCCGAAGTGAATAGGGAGGTCCCCAGGTCCCCACCCCTCTACATGGCTGTGACCAAAGGGCCACTCCCCAGTTACAGCAAGGGAGGCCTTGAGACAGCCCAGCAGGAAGGAATGGACAACTTCCGGCTTGAAACCTAGAAGCCAGAAAGGCCTTCAGAGGCTGGCTTATACACGACCCCCACTCAACTCCTTCATCTGCCTCAGGTCACTCTTAGTACCTTAGTCACAACAGTTTCCTCTCCCAGTCCAGCCCGTCCCTTTCCCCACCACCCCCTGCAGGCCCTGTTCCTGGCTTTGGTGGCTCTAGAACAGCAGGCCCAGAGGGAGCCACCGGGGACAGAGACTAGCTCAGGGGGTCAGTAGCATGAGCTGCTGGTGTGGACATGAGCTCTCTGGCAATGCTTGAGCCCCAAGTAAAGCTGGTAAGAGCAGCTGGGGAAGACGGGAGAAAACTTTAGAGGGACCTTTATAGGTCCGGGACTTCTGTTATGGGCCTTGTGGATACTTGGTGGGTCAGTGGGCAGGTGTGGACCAGGCATGGTAAGACCCTGATTTTTATCCTCATACCCACTCCAGGAAGCCTACTTCAAGAAGCACAAGTTCAACACGGTTCCAGGTGTCCAGCTCAGGAATGTGGACAGGTAGGGACTGGGGACAGGACAAAGGGGAAGATATCTGGGAGTCTTGATGATCAGTACTTGACAATCCCTTCCAACTATGTGTTTACCCCAGCCCTGCTGCCCACCATTTCCCATGTGTGAACCCTTGCCTTGCCCCTGGAACCTGAGGGGCTACCCCCTCTCCTGACTCATTTCTCCCTCCTCTTCAGTCTGAAGAAGGAAGCTTATGAAGTAGAAGTTCACAGGCTGCTCAGGTATGGCTTAGGGTAGTAGGGGTTATGTGGCAGCGAGCGAGGAGGAGTCAAATACTGGGGGATTTGGCCTCATAATTTATAGAGCCCACTGCAAAATGAAAATCAGGGCCCCTGGTTCAAAATTATTAAGAATTTCAAGACGACAGCAACTAAGTACAGAGCCTTGTGTGGTACACCAATGAGTCAGGCCCTGTCTTGGCCTTTCCCCCTACCCCCTGCCACAGTGAAGCTGAGGTTCTAGACCATAGCAAGAATCCTTGTGAAGACTCTTTCCTGCCAGACACCGAGGGCCACACCTACGTGGCCTTTATCCGAATGGAGAAAGACGATGACTTCACCACCTGGACCCAGCTTGCCAAGGTACCCCAATACCACACCTGCCCCAGGAATACCCACCCCTCCTAAGATACAGGGAGCCTTTGTTCTGAAATCTACCTCAGAACCTTCTCTTCATATTCACAGAACCCCTCTTCCAATTCCCTTGTCCAAATCCATATTCTATAAGATGTTACCTCTTACAAATTGAGGAGGCTGCTGAGGAGGGGTGGGGCTGGGCCAAAGGTCCCAGTGCCTCCTCCCCACAGTTCTCTGAAACCATGCCGCTTCTCCCATGCCACCCCCACCAGTGCCTCCATATCTGGGACCTGGATGTGCGTGGCAACCACCGGGGCCTGTGGAGATTGTTTCGGAAGAAGAACCACTTCCTGGTGGTGGGGGTCCCAGCCTCCCCCTACTCGTGAGTGACTCTTCTGCCCTTGAAAATGGGAAACTAGTTGGTTTAAGGGACATAGCTAATGCCCTCTTCCCTATTATTTTCCCAGGGTGAAGAAGCCACCATCAATCATCCCGATTTTCCTGGAGCCACCCCCAAAGGAGGAGGGAGCACCGGGAGCTGTAGAACAGACCTGAGACCTCCAGGACCCTGCAGGGCTGGGTACTGTGTACCCCCAGGCAGGCTAGCCCTTCACCACATCCTGTAGGATTTTGTAGACACTGGCAGGGGCAGGGGCTGGTTTATTTTTAACATGAGACTTCATTACTAACTCCAAGGGGAGGGTTCCCCTTTCAATGCCCCTGTTTCTGAGTTGGAGGTCTATTTATTTACTTCCTTATTGGGAAAGGGCACAATAATACCTGGGATCCCTGGGTAGTTGACCCTGCCCTTTGTATACTCCCTCCTCCCAGGCCTGGCTCAGAATCTAACCTATTTATTGACTGTCCTGAGGGCCTTAGAAACAGGCTGAAGCCTGAAGGGCCTTGATTTCTTTATAAGACCGGGGTGCTGCCCTGAGGGTGGGACTTACTCAGGAAACTGCTGTGCCCAACCCCTGGACAGGCCCAGGTGGGGCCCACCTGCTGATGCAGACTCACTCAGAGACCCTCAGACACTGAACCAGGCCTCTTCTCAGCCTCTTCTTTGTCCAGGTTTCCAAAGCTGGACAAGGTAATCATTGATTAAAAAAGGATAAAACCTCTGGGAATATGTCTTGTGATTTGTGTGTGTGTGTGTGTGTGTGTAAGAGAGAGAGGGAGGGAGAGAGAGAGAGAAGGTTAGGAGAAGGAATGGTTGTGATGGATGGAGAGTTTTCCTTACTGTCTTCTATTTGGGACTTTTGGCCACCAGGGGATGCCCAAGTCTCAAGCTCCAAAGTTTTCCCTAGGCTCCATCCTAGGGCAGCTGAGCCTGACTGACCTTAGTCTTACCCTAGTTGGGGATAAGCTTCGAGTAGCCACCCCTGCCCCTTCTCTACTGTTGAACTGTTGAACCACCCGGCTGTTTCCTGCCTGCTTTGTGTAGGCCAGGCACCTGTCCCAGAGATGGAGCGAGAGAGTAAAAAGAGATACATAGTGGTTGGGAGGTGATAGGAGAGCCGGTGGTATAGTAGAGAGGGTGGATAGGAAGGAAGTATGTGATACAGAACAGGGTAGGCATCATTCAGGCTAGAGCTGAGCTGCAGATGGAGGCATCAGAGCAAGGAGTTTTGTGTTCCTTAAGTCACTATGCAGATTCTATAGCTAGGCATTTTTTTCTGTAGAGAAGCCATCATTTTCATAAGATTCTCACCCAGCCAGTGATCCAAATAAGTTAGGTAGTCGTGGAGGCACCAGAAAATGGATGGAATTGTCCAGAGGGAATGGATGAGATAGCCCAAGGCAAGGGAAGTTTGACATTTAAAGGGTTTGTGAAGCAGAAGGGTGATTAAAGAACATCTCTTGAGGTGTGCCTGGTGTGAGCTCCTATAGAGCGAGCCTTGGCCAGAGAGGAGGAACTGACTGGAATTCCTGCCCTTCCAGCTCTCTTGCTTCTGCCTCCCTAGCCCCACCTCACCCCCACTTCTGTGCCTGGAGTTCACCTCGGCGATGGCACGGGTTGTGTGTGGCTTGGATGTTTCTTGCCACGCTGCCGCCTTCAGTGTTTGCTAGAGCTAGAGATAGTGCTTCAGGTGCCACAACAGCCAGATTGAGGAGCAATTAGCCCATGGATGAGGTGGAGGCCCGCCCTGAGCAAACAACTGCAGCCTCCAAATGGGCACCTGGGGGAGGGCTTGTGTGTGTGAGGCACAGTAAAATCATGAAGGGAGGGGGACTCATTGCTCTCCCTGTCCACCTCCCAGCAGCCTCCTAATCTGGGCCTCACAGACCAGCTCTCGGGCACTATGTGGCTCTGGCCAGGTCACTGTTCCTTTTTGGGCTCAGCAAGGGGTGATGGTTTCAGGCTGCCCTAGAAAAAGGGGTTGTCAAAGGGAAGCAAGGAGGAAGACTGGTTTGCTAGGCTGGGTTTTGCTTGGTAGCAGACACCATGTTCGCTTGCCATAGCTTCCCTTCTTATTGCTATCACTCCTGGTTCAGCAGCAATCAAATCTGTGTCTAGGACATTCTGGCCTTCTGGTAAGTCTGTCACCATGTCAGCTAGGACCCTTCTGGGCTCTGGAGTCAGAGGGCCCAAATTCAGGCTTAGCTCTTCATGGAAGTCTGTGGGTCTGGAACGAGTTACTTGGCCTTTCGAGGCCTACTTTCTGGAGCACGGAGTAGTCAGGATGAAATAAGAGATTAGATGTGTAGAGCACGGGGCAGGCCAAGACCAAGAATAAATTAACTTCCTTCTGAAATCCCCAAAGCAGGGACAGGTGTGGGGCTTTGCCTGCGTGGGAAAGGTATGCAGCTTGGATTCTCCAATAAAGGCTTCCAGAGGGCTTCCCAGAGCCTAAGGAATAACCCTCTCCTATTGCCTTGGCAGTATGTCTCCCTGCCCCCACTTGAGCACAAGCTTGGTATTTTCATGGCTTTCTGGTTCAGTGCCCCCAACCAGGAGGGGATAGTTTCAGGCCAAAGTCTTCCTGCAGGATAGAAGGCTGACTGGCCCAGCCCCCACCTCCTCCCTCAGGGCCCTCTTTGCCATCCCTGTTCCTCTTCCTCTCAGGCCTGAAATCCAAATGGAGGGGAGAAATAGCCACTCCTACTCCTCTTTACTTTGGCTACTTTTCCAGAGGCCTTCTGAGTCACCACCCCCACAGGCATCTGGGGCCGGTTTAGGCAAGAGGGGCCCCTCTCCCCAAGGATACACTCGAAAAGAGTCCAAATGGAAACATTTTAATTGGTTTATGAGTTTTGAATATGGTTTATGAGTTCTGAGTTGCCTCCTACACATCCGCCAGTTTATTGCTAATTTTGCATATGCCCAGGATATAGGGTGTCTTTCTCATCCTCTAGTGTAGTACTAGGATCACCAAGAGCCCCCATTGGCCTGAAGGGGTGACAAGGGCTTGAGAGACATACAGGCAGGAGAACTGGCTGCCTTGGTGGCTGTGGAACAGGTAAGCCCAAATGCTACCAATGGAAGGTAGAGTCAGGTACAGCCTGAAAGGGGTGGTCCCTATTTGGTCCCAACTCCAGAGTAGCAAGGCTGGGCTCACTCTGGCCCAAATGACACTGTTAAGATCCTGTGCCCATCCTGATCACTGTTGCTTGGCAGTGTCAGGGTGCTTCTTCCCAGTTCCTGTGTGGCAGCAGCAGTGGCAGAAGCAGAAGTAGAGTTATTTCAAATTGCAGTACAGATACATGGACACAATCATGGCAGCCAGCTGGTGGGGAAGAAATAGGGAGAGATGAGAAGACATGATCTGGGTCCTTGAGCTTTAGTCCCCTGCCCCCCAGACACCCTACATGAAGCTCTGTTAGAAAGAAGTCTATCTCCTCCAGATAGGCTTCAGAGATGGGTCAAGCAGCTCTGGTCCAGTGGGGATGTCCTGCCCCAACCTCTTCACCCCCTTACCTCCAAGCCCCCAATTCCAGCTGCCACACCACCCACAGTGACTGCATTGGTTCTGATGTCATACAGAAGCTGATGGAAGCAACCCTTGGGAGAGATAAGAGAGCATCTATAGTCAGCTGCTGCCTCCCACCCTCCTTCAGCACTCTTGAGGCCATTAAAGCAGCCCCAAACTTCCATGCTAGCACACACCTGTACAGCCTTCTCCCCAGCCTTCTCCTTGGTGCAGGGTTCTGTGGCTGTGCCATTGACATAATCAAAGCAACAGTATGGGGGAAAGACATGGTTCTCTTTGACGTAGGGAGAGTTCTCAAAATCTGTGTAGTTGTTGAAGCCACAGCACTTGAGCTGGAGACAAGGAGAGGAGGATGGTCAGTGGGGCCTTGCTTCTTTTTGCCCACTCCAAAATCTCTCCCAGCCCACCTTACCCCTTCCATGGTGGTGTTCCACACTTGGGTGAAGTCCTTCTGGGAACCGTAGTCTTCCTCGATGGTGCGCACTGCCAGCAACGTCAGGAAGTGCTCAGCCTGGGTGGGGCGGGCCAGTGTTTAGGGCCCGATAGGGATGGTGGCCATTCACAGGCCACAGCCCATTTCTAGGGCTTTGCCCATCTTACCCCATTGTCCCATCCCTGTTCCTCACCATTGTGGTATACACCAAGGCAACCACAGCAGCTGCAACTTCAGCAATGAAGATGATGAGGAGGATGAAGAAGAACTGAGTGGGGAACAGGGGTCTGAATTTTAGGGAGGGGCAATCCTCCATGACTTCCTTGCCCTAACCCACCCCTTTAAAAACAAGGCAGGGGCCCCGTTTCTGAGCCCCTTACAGTCCAGAACGGGTTTTGGGGATCCCCAGGTCCTGGTGTCAAGGGTGAGGGGACCCTGGGCCTTGGTTATGGGCCTGTGGAGCTGGGTTTGACACACCATTATGAGTGCACACTTGTTCTCAGCGTGAGCACCGTAGCAGCCTAGGAAACCAAGAGCAAAGAGCACAAAGCCAGCTGCGATGAGGAAGTAGCCCACGTTGACAAACTGCATGGCACTGGATGACAGTGGCCCGAAGATCTTCATGAAGGATGGTGCATCGACTGACACCCAGATGCCCACTGCCAACAGGGCCACACCACACAGCTGGGGACAGAAAAGCAGACCTTAATACAGTGCTGGCAAGCAGTTCCCTACCACACAGTTGAGTCAGGAAGATGGGAGATGAAAAACTTCCCTTTTTCTTGCCTAAGGAGCCTAAAAACTCATCCTGTAGGGAGGAAAACATCCTGTAGAGCCAGAGGATGCTAGGCAGATATAAATGGGATCAGAGGTTCCTGAAATATCCCCGGGGGTAGGGGCGCAGGGGTGGGGGCACCCGTAGGGAGGAAGGCTTTCCCTCACTGCTGCCAGAGGCCTATCGAATAGCTACAGTGAAAACAAGCATGTGAGCACCCCACCCCCCTCCCATCTCCTTCCTGGTTTGTGGGTGCCTGGAATACCTCTGTCCTCTGATAGGCAGAAACTTGGGAGGGGTAGCAGGCTCAACACTCACCATAGCAATGAAGGTGGGGCTGAAGTTTACACCTGTGCCCAACCTTGGAGATGAAGGTGCTAAGAAAGGACACCCACTCTGAGGCCCCTTTGGCTCCCCTCCAGGATTAGACTGCAGGCTTGCCCTTCATCCAGCCTAGATCTCTCCTTGTAGAGACTGAGGCACCAGAGCTGGAATATAGCCAGAGCTCTTAGAGACTCTCTAGCTCAACCCCAAACCTCAGAGGGAAGCCTAAGGCCCAGTTTGGGGAGGAGGGCACTGTCCAGCTCCCAAAGCTCTTAAAGCAAAGCCTTGCTGATCCAGAGTTTCAGTGGATGAATCAGCCTGACACCATCTTGGTCTAGTCTCCACTTTTCGCTCTAGAAAGTGAGACTCAAACCAGGAGTAAAGTGGCAGTTTGTGGCTGGATCCCAGGCATGTTTGCCCAAGGACAGAAAGCTGGGCTTCCAGCCTGCAGGGTCAAATTTCAAAGAGTCTGAGGCCTGCCTTGCCCTGCCCAGCCTGAAAAGGCCTGGCGAACAGAGGCCAGAAACCAAACCGGATTTTCCTTTAACCCCCTCAGGCCTAAGAGCCTTTGCTCTCCAAATAACTGGGATCCTATTGCCTGCAGCAGGTACATGGATAAAGGCTGGTTCTCGAAGCCAAAGGAAGCCCAGGGCACAGCCCGCGTTAGAGTCAGAGCGTTCACTCACCCCTCTCAAGCCAATTTCTCCAAATTCATCTATACTTTCTCACGTTTCATTCACTCTAACCCCCTCTAAAGTGGCCCCCAAGTTCTCTGGTGACATTATGTGCTGAATGTGGTGGACACTTCATGTCATATCCTTCCTCTTCTTCTTTTTTTCTTAGATTTTAATAATATTGGTAAGAGCCAAATTACAAAATGCCCCAGAATATGGAGTACAAAATCTCAGAGACAAAATAAAAACTCATAAATATATAAGAACACTTTAAAAACAGTAATTGTCTTTGGGTAAGGAAACCATTTTCCCAACAAAGGTGCTGAGCATTGTTTAATAAAACATATCTTTCTTTTTTTTTTTTTATGTGGGTAGTTCCCTTGCTGTGAACCAAACCCAGGCCGCAGCGGTGGGAGCGCTGAAGCCTAGCCACTACACCACCAGGGAACTCCCAAAACATATCGTTCGTGTCCTCTCTGTTCTCTCGCTATGCTTATTTTCATCTCATTGTTCCTTATCCATTTGCTCCCTGATGCCCATTTTTCTGCTCATGCTTAGAAGTTAGGTTTCCCAGCGTTCACTCCCCCTGTGAGCGCTCTCTCGCACTCTCATGGCTTCAATGACCTCCTGTGGGCACATGGCTTTCCAATATCCACGTCCAGTTCCCACCTGAGCTGCAACCCCATTGGGTACACTGCTGCCTGTGGGACATCTCCTGGGTTGCTCATGTCAGAGACGTGGGCATCCTCTCCAATACTTCTGTCTCCCTTGCCCCTTCTTCCGTCCCTCAGCCACCATCTGAGGGCTTTTCTCTTTTGTCCACTTTGTCTGTTTCTCCCCATCTCCACCACCATCTCCAGGGGTCACGCCTCATTGCTCAGCTTCCTCAAACATGCCCTGTACAATATGTTTCTGGTTTTCAGAACAATATCTGATTTTATTGCCTCTTGGCCTTTCTGCATGCTTTACAACCCTCTCACACAGGGCAAATCCCCAGCCTCAGCTATTTCCTCCAGGAAGTCTTCTCTGACTAGGTGAGGATTCAAGCCCCTCCTATGGGCTCCCATAGCTTCTGTGCTAAGGCCAGAAATACTATGTTGTGACTATCTGCTTATCTGGTCTGCTGGACCTGAGATCCTCCAAGCTAGGCTGACCAGATGTACCCTTTCAAACGGGACAGAAAACATCAATACTGTCCGGTTTCAAACGGTACGTATGGTCAGCCTGCTGGCACCTTGAATTTAGCTCAGTGAGACTGGGGTGACCATACATACTGTAAAAGGGGGGGAATTGTTCCTGTTAGCCTGCCCTGCCCTGTCCTGCCCTGCCCTGCTCTAAGTCTGAGCAGAAGCTTCCTGAGGAGGGGATGCCTCTACGTTTCTCTCCTCAACTTGTATGGCAGCCAGGCTACTACTGGGACCAGGAGTCAGCATTTGGGAAGACTTCTGTACCCCATCATAAGGGGAAACATGCAGGACAGAGTCTGAGCACAGCTGTCTCTTAAATCCCAGGCTTGTACTCTGTTCAGGTTGTGACCCACTGCTGTAGGGAGCCCCAGGGAGCCCACAGCCACCATACTTACAAAGATGAGAAAATTAAAGAGGATCATCATGGTCTTAATGAAGCTGTAGCACTGCATGGTGGCTCCTAGGAGGCAGACATGTGTGAGTTAGGACCTTTTCCCCTGCTCCTGCCAGGACTGGCCTTGGCCCTGGCATTGGACCCTGACATAACAGACTGCAGCATCCTGGACCCATATATTACCAAGTATTCCTTGCATCTGGCCTCTGACACCTCAGTACTTTTTCCACTTCTACCTCTTTGTACTGCCCAGGCCTTCTACCAGCACCTGCCATCCTGAGATCCTAACATACCAGTTTTCTCCACTGGCACCCCCACCCAACACCTACACTAAAGGTCACTCCATGTCCTTTACTGGCACCTATATATCCTGGACCTCTCCCCAAACCAATCTTAGATTCTTCCGGGATTCTTCTCATGGCCATTCCTGCTCCCCAAACCTGCTTCCAGAGTGAATTTACTTCATAGAATAATAATCTCTGTCCTATGCCATCACCTACCTGTTCAGGCCTTTCGGTAGTGACTTCTGAAAGAGGGATCACTGAGGGTCCAGAGGGGACAGACAGCTCCAGGGAACTGAACCGCCACTGAGTAGGCAGGCAGGGAGACGACGGAGCCGGCTCTCACGCACCACTGCTCACCTGCAGGCTGGGCAAGGGTTTTTAAGTTCTCCTTCTGCCCGCCTGCCTGCTTGCCCCACCCCAGCCAGTGAGACTTCTCTTGCCCCTGCTGCCCCCTGCTGCCTGGAGATCTGTCCCCATAGCCACAGGAGCAGCAAGACTCTGCCTGGCAACAGTAAACTTGGGCACTCTCCCTCCTGATGTGAGAAGGCAGAGAAGTCTGGGGGTGTGGCAGGTGGCCCCCACAGAACTTCTGTGTGCCCTCCACCACACCAGTGCACATACGCTTCTTACCCTATACCTGCAGATACATTCATACATACCCTTTGTGCTCACAGGCACTCACAACTGCCCAAGCTGCTGCCATCTATATATTTACACAGACACACGCAGAAACACCAACTGGTGCTTATGAGGGTGCGTGTACACACACACACACACACACACACACACACACACACTGAATTCTGTGCACTGACCGACTCCCAGCAACAAACAACAGAGCAACATCTAAAGTACACACTAAGAGCCTCTCTCTCTCTCACACATACACACTCACTCAGGCACCCACACACTACCAAGGAAATGACCTAGGTTTGGCAGCTTCTGCCTTCTCTAGACTAGAGAAGCAAACAGCTTCTAGTCTTTTTCCCTCCACAAAACCTCAAATTCCCCACCTTTCTATTTCCTCTTAACTATTCTCCCTTCCCACACTTTTCTGTCCCCCACTTCCCTTAGCCCTCTGTGTACAACACCCCTTCTCTTTCTGCCAGCAGGTGGCACAATGGTCCCACAAAAGTGTCATTGCCCAGTTCTAAGGCTCTGAAATCCCAATCTTCATTAGTTCTTCAGGGCTACACTCCAACAGTCCTGATGGCAAGGAGCTGGGACAGTTCTGACTTTTGAGTCATTTGGACCAGGTGCTCAAATCATGGTTCTGTTGCTTATTAGCTGTGCGGCCCCAGAGGCAATTTTTTTTTTAAGAGAATTTTTATACGTTTATTTGAGCCAAACTGATGATATATACTGAGGAGCAAGATCTCAAATGGTCCCCACTGGGTTTTACCACTTTAAACAGGACAGAAAACATCAGTACTGTCCAGTTTCAAACCGTACGTGTGGTCAGCCTACTGACACCTTGAATTTAGGCCAGTGAGACTAGGCTGACCATACCTACGGTTTGAAATGGAACAGTACAGTTGTTTCTGTCCTGTTTAAAGTGGTACATCTGGTCAGCCTACCCTGGGGGCATTTCTTAGACTCGGTTTTTTTCTGGTCTATGTAACAGAATAGTTGTAGGGCTTTAAAAGATTTTTCTCCCACTCTGGAACATAAGGAAGTGACCCACACAAAAGAGATAAGACCCAGAGACCACATAAAGGAGTAAGAAGGTCAGAGTGGGGAAAGTTACAGACAGAGGGGGTATGGCATGAACAAAGTGAATTTTTAAATTTTTAAATTTGTTTTATTTTAGAGTGGGAGAAGGCAGCTGAAGAGACAGGAGAGGAAGACTGATAACACAGTATTTGTATAGATCGTGCTTTAAATATATTACATTTATAGTAAGTCTATTTTCCCCCTTTATAACAATCCTCTGAGAGAGATACTTATTTTATCCCATTTTTATTTATTTATTTTTTTGTTTGTTTTTTTTTTGCTTTTTGGTATGTGGGTAGCTCCCTGACCGGGAATCGAACCCAGGCCGCAGCGCTGGCAGCGCCAGCGCCGAAGCCTTAAGCCACTACACCATCAGGGAACTCCCCTTATCCCCTTTTTAGATATGGGGAAACAGAGGCACAGAAAGGTTATGTTCTTGCCTTGATCACACAGCTTATAAGTGGCAGAACCAGGATTCACCCCAATCAGTCTGGTGCCATAGTCTATGTCTTAACCACCAAGCAGACTATACTTGGATGGAATCTCTAAGAAGGCAGGAGGGGCTGGATTCCAGAAAGAGCAGAAAAAGAGGCCTGGGTTTGGGACTTGAGTAAGAAGATGGCCAAGGGTAAGTGAGATTTTGGGTAGATTACAGTAGCTAGAAGTTGATGGGGGTAAATTCATTTTCTAAGACTGAGGCTGGCAGGAGTAGAAACTGTAAGGGCAGGAGGAGTGGTGTGCCTTTGAGTGTGAGACCCACAGTCTCCCAGCTGGTTCCTGCAGGAACAGAGAATAGCGGGGCTGGAAGGGAGCTAGAGGGAAAGGGAGAGTGGGCTAAAGTGTAGAAGGAGAAGGAGCAAGTCCAAAATTCCACAAGAACATAGTGCAAGTGGAGAAACAGGTAGGTCCCCCAGGGGATGTAAGATGTCCCAACCCTAGGTTTAATCTCCTTTCTCATAGGAGACAACCCCTGGGGGACCTAGGTGTTTCACCACTTGCACTGATTGTCCACATGGCTTTCTCTTTCATCTCAAGA
The DNA here is from genome assembly GCA_004026885.1 of Lyroderma lyra. Lineage (NCBI taxonomy): Eukaryota > Metazoa > Chordata > Mammalia > Chiroptera > Megadermatidae > Lyroderma > Lyroderma lyra. Next base: position 38,487 of record PVJL010007436.1, on the reverse strand, counting down.
ATAATTAGAACCAGGTCACATTCATCTATGTCTCCAGCGTCCAGCACATATGAAGTTGTTAGTGAACATTTGCTGAATGAATGAATGAAGGAATGAGTGCAGAATAGCAAGAGTTAAATGTGTGGGCTTTGGACCTTGGCCATCACAGATCTGAACCCCTCCCTGCCTCTGATTGTGTGACTTCACCTGAGCCTCAATTTCCTTATATGGTCAACCCTCAATATTCACAGATTACACTCACTAAAATTCATTTGTAACCCCAAACCAGTATGCATGGCCCTGTTGCAGTTATTCATGGACATGTGCAGAGCTGCAAACAATTTGAGTTGCCCAACTTGTGTCTTCTCTGCTGAGGTTGAACAAGGGCTAGGCTGACCAAACGTACTGTTTTAAATGGGACACAAAACAACAGTACTGTCCCATTTCAAATGGTACGTGTGGTCAGCCTGCTGACACCTTGAATTTAGCCTCCCTGTGAGTCTAGGCCGACCATACATACCATTTGAAATGGACATTACTGTTTTTTTTCTATCCCATTTAAAACAGTCCATTTGGTCAGCCTAACAAGAGGACACCCTGCCTTCTCATGTCAGCCTTTGTAACATAATCTAGTGTCATTTTTCGTGGTCTATTTAGTGTCACGTATTTTGCATTTTGAGGCTTTTTGTTGATGATTTTCCTCTTAAAATGGCCCTCAAGGTAATGCTGAAGTGCTATTGTGTGTTGCTAAGCACAAGAGTGGGATGTGCTTTACAGAGGAAATATGCGTATTATATAAACGTCATTCAGGTAAAGTTATAGTGCTATTGGCTGTGATTTCAATGTTAATGACTCAATAATATATTTTAATATATACATATCATTAGACAGAAAAACACATAAAACTAGGTGATGTCCTAAGCAATCAGGTGATGAAAATGTTATGACCAGAAGCTGGTAGGAATCTAACCCCTGTATTTCTCCTAGGAGCAATGGCTCGATATTTGCAAAGTCAGTGCTCGTAGTGTTGACTTTATTAGAATAACTACCATCAATACAAAAATCGACTGTATATGAAATAGGAATGATGAATCTCCTTGTAAGATTGTTGTGGGATTAAATGAGATGTTTGTAAGGTACTTGGCACAATATTTGGCACATAGTAAGTGCTCAAAAAAAATTATTACTATTGTTAATATGGATGAAAGAGAAAGTGAAGGAGTGACTTTCCACAACTTAGGGTTCCTTTTCCCAAGGGGCCTAGCTGAGGTTTTCTGGCTCTTGGCTGCACTGACTCATGGAAAGAGCCTGACCTATGAAAAGGGATTGGTGACCAGGACCCATAATAAAGAGCCCCACCCACATACAGGCTGTTTGTCATAAAGGCGTCCCTTGCCCTGGCCAGCAGCACCCGCAGGCACACTATGGAAGCTTTCTGTGCCATGGGTCCTTCTCACCTTGTCCTTGCTCCTCGGCCCCAGGGCTTAATTTCCCCCTACCGCAGGCCAGGTATGGGCTGGCGTCGGCCCAGTTTTCCCAGGACGTTCAAGTGTAGCCACAGGAGTTACCGGCAGAAACCCAAGGCCCAGCTCCCACCACTACAGCCACCAATCTTGCCACCATGACCAGGGATATCAACGGCACCCACGCTGTCACTGCCAAGGGCCCCGGGATAGGACTAGGGATTGGAAAAACAGGCTACTGAAGTTTTCTCCAACTTAACCCTGCATAGGCACTCTAGGGGACACATGCTCTGTGAAATATCACCATGCTAGAGGTATGGAGGGATCTTGACAGCAGGCATCCTAAAGGCTGAGAGACTTTTGGAGGATGTATTGTTTGGAAGTGGAGGGCTTGGGGAAGGGTGAATCTAAGAACAGTGGAGCTTCCAGAATTGCTGCCTTCCTCATACTCTTCCCTCTCCTTCCTCTCCTCAGTTTTCAGAGGCTTCTGTCAACCTGGTAGCTTTCTGATCCTCTAGAAATGCCCAGAAACTAGTCCAGAAGCTTGGCTGGCTCCAGACCTGCATCTCCTAGGAGGCCTCGGTGGTGAATAGCAGCCAAGTACAATCATTTCTGCTCCAACTGCCTACTTCCCTCTGAGGTGTTTCCAGCTGACTCTGCAGGGTATGAGGGCAGGAGCAGGCTTCAATGACAGCAGTAAGGATCACAGTTAGACAGTGGAAGGACAGGACAAGGTCAGCAACACACACCACCTCCTAATCTTTGGCTTCAGCTTTTGATATACCCTATGAAGTAGGGGGGGCCCTTCCTGCCTTGCACTCCCTATCTGCACAGAGAAAAAGGTCTCCATAGGCATCTTGAAACGTATAGGGAGCCAGGTTCTTGGGTAAGGAAGTAGAGGCACACATCAGAAGAGGATAGGATGAAGGACAGATTTCACTACTTGAGTATAATCCCATGAGTGCTTGAGAGTGGTGTATGTGACTCTGTGTCCTTGAGATGGTCAGCGTGTAGGGGTAGCTGCTGGTGTGTGTGTGTCCGAGTGTGTGAAACCATAACAATGGGAATATTAGAGGAATGTGGCTGAGTGTACCTTTGTGATCAAATTTGCCTCTGTGCACAGCTGTATGTGTTAAGGTATGTTTGTGAGGGTATTGGTATACCAGAGAGAGGCATCAGCTCTGCTAAGAGGAATAAAGATCAGGACGGGGATGTGGGGGCAGCCTGAAGTAGGGGAGGGTTGCTTCTGAGGAGGGTATACCACCTTCAGTTCCCCAGCCATTCTCTGATGTCAGTGTTTTCCAGGACTCACAGCTGAGCCGGGCGTTTGTGGGTGGGGCAAGGCTGAGTTTGAGTGCAGAAATGGGAGGATGCTAAGCACTCTAGCCTGGGGATTTTCCATTTGGATTTCTGAGTATGCGCCTATGTGTCATCAGCTGTAACTGGCTTTCTGTGGGGTGTGTCTCCATGGCGTTGTGTCTGTGACAGAAAACATTGTGAGGGACCCAGTCTCTAATGTGTCACTTTATGTATGGGTTAATGTATGTCTCAATGTCCCCAAATCTGGTTCCAGTTCCAAAACTCCCTTCCCTGAGGGTTGGGAGTAGGAGTGAACCCTGAGACCTATGGCCTGGCCCTTGGGGTTCAGGAAGCCTGTGGGGAGAAAATGAACTGTCTGTGTCCATCTACTCCAAGGCTTGCCAGAGATGGGACCCTGAGGGAAGGGAGGGACAGAGAATTCACTGACACTTCATGCTCAGACAGTGCTGGGTTGGGTATAAGGCTTCTCAGGGTATTGGAGGGGGTAACGTTAAATCTCAGCTAGGAAGGTGGCTGGGCTAGTGCCTAAAACCCATAAAGGGAGCTTAACATATAAAGACACATGACACAGTTCATTAACACACACAGACATGTAAATATAAGTGGACTCACACACATACACACAGATGCACAATGCAACAAACATATGTGCATGCAAGTACATGCCTATAAACAGAGATATGCATGGACATTAATACATATAGACCTCCCCACATGACACATGTAACACATACACATGCCTACAAATGAACACAGACTCAAACATGCATGCACCTAGACACAAGCACACAAGCATATAGACACATGCAATCACACTCATGCAAACCCAGGCACACAGACACATACACTTACATGCAGACACACTCACCAGACTTCCCTGCCCCTGTGGCCATGGGACCCAGAAGCCTCCCTCCCCTATATAAGTGTGTATGTGTGTGTGTGTGTGTGTGTGTGTATGCATTCCCACACTTGTGTGTGTGTGTGAGTGAGGGGGTTGCTGAGCTGTGGGAACCTGATGACATCATCTCTTCTGGCTATTTTTAGCTCCCTCTGCAATGACGGCTTCTCCACTGCCCCTCCCCCTCCAGGCTCCAACCTCTCCTCCCCCTCCTCACTCCTAGAGGCAGCGGCAGCCAGAGCGCACCCAGCACCCCAGTCTGGGTGTGACCCCCCAGGATGACTGTGCACAGCTCACTCCAAGCCCACCAGAGCTTCCTGAAGTCTAAGAACACTGGGTTCCCAGGCCAGAGGAGGATGCTTGGGCTGTGTGGCAGTGTGGAGCCTGGGCCTTGGTTAGGTGAGCTGGCCTGGCTGGTCTCCAGCTCCTGGAGTGCCTCTGCTTCTGCTTTTCAATCTGAAACTCTGTCTCAGTCAGTAGTGCCTGCTATATGCCAGGGAGGGTGCCAAGTTTTGGAGATAAAGCAGTGAGCAAGATAGCAGGGGTTCTTCCTGGTGGGAATTACAGCTCAGTGGGAGACATTAGACAGATCACACACACGTTGCATTAAATTGTGGCAAGGGCTCTCAACAAGGGGCCCTTGGTATCAAGGGGCCTTAGTCTGGGGTGATGTTCTCTTTCTCTTTCAGTCTTCCAAAGAGATAGCCTAAGGAAACCAGAGGGGTACGTTCCCTTTTCTTGCAACTTTCACCCCAACCACCACACCTCCAGAATTCTACAGAGCAGGGCTTTCTTCTCACACCCCAGGCTATGCTCCCCAAACTGTACCAACCCACCATCCAAGTGGTGGCCCACTGCTATTCACCTCTCACTTTTCTTTGGAACGTACCCACAGTTGATCCCTGGGAGGTAGTTCTTTGTTCCCCAGCTATAGATGAGAAAATAGGCCCAGAGAGGGGCAGGACTGGACCACACCACTGGGCCTGGGGAGCAGCCCAGGGGAGATGGCAGGCAGGTGGAGGAAAAAGTCATGGTGGCACAGGTGTAAGAGGAGAAAGGAGTGCAATTAGGAGGGGAAGAGGAGGACCACAGTGGCCTGAGGGAGTCCATGTCCAGAGGAGGTTTCCTGCACCAGCCAGCCAAGGGCAGCCATGGGAAAATCAGGTTTGGCAGTTCAGCCAAGCCCTAGAGACAGCTCCCGGGAGGTGGCTTGGGAGCAGGCCCCTCCTCCAGCCAGAATCTGGCCTAACTGCCTATTGTGGGAGCATTCGGTTAATACTGGGCCGGGGGACAACTCTGGTTGGAGACAAGTGCCCAGAGTTCTAGTCTTTGTTCAGCCCCAAACCCCAGTGTGATCCTTGGGAAGTCCTGCTGCCTTTCTTGGCTTTACCCGGCTCTCCCAGGAAGGAGCCCTGGGGGATCAGGTTCCCACCTCACACTCCTGCCCTCCGGGTTTTCCTAGGAGTCTGACTCAGGCTTGGGAACCTGAATCAAAGGGTAGCGGCTCAACCAGACTGCCCTTAGGGCGCCAAGCTGGAAGGCCCTTGTCACCAATCAGTCAAGGGCCGGAAGCCCAGCTCCAGCCCCACAATGCAATACTGGTCACCCCACCCTTACCAGTGCCCTCATCTACACCCCCACTTCCGGCCTCTGTTCCTTCCTCACCTTCAGGGAAAGCTGCACAGCTCCCTAGGGAATCTCCCATATTCTCCTCCACTGGCTCCCTGCCCAGTGCTTAACCTTACCTCCCCCTCTCAGGGTAAACTTGCTTTCCCTGGACCCTGGGGCAGTCTAGGAAAGAGAGGAAGCTGAGTAGAAGAAAAGGAGCCTGCTCCCTGACCCCCTCCCCACCTCCCACTACCCTCAGACACTAGAGCCCAAATGAGGGGCTTGGGAGGAGGTGGGTGGACTGAGTACTGGGGCTTAGAACTAGATTGCCCTGGGCATATCCTACTTGCTGGACCTTCAGGGGTGATGGGAATGCCACCCTTCACCTATCCAGCCATCTCTTTCCTCTGCCCTCAGTGAATTCAGGAAAGAGAGCCCAGAGCCAAAATTTGTTGCCTCCTGAAAACAATCCCAAAAAACCCTAGCCGAGTGAGTCCTGGCTATTGTCGTTATGTCAGTGATAAATTCATGACACACACACACACACACACACACACAAACAAAATTCTAGATGAACAGAATCCATAGTCATGGAATCTTAGCATCACAGAATTCTAGCACAGTGAAATCTGAGTTACAGAATCTAAGAAATAGAGAATTCTGGCATTACTGAGTCCCAGATCTTAAGTTTAAAGTATCCTTGAATTGAAAGTTTTGAGAAGTAAATTAGTGAAGCCCTTAATTTCAGGTGGATGTCTACACCAGAGGATTCTCCACTGGGGATGGGCAAAGGAATTCATACGTGAACATTAAGGAGGAGGCAGAGGCGGGGACACATAAGCTCAGGTTAAAGTAACAAATTCGCAATTAACCAGACAGAAGACAGATCTCTTCCATGGAGACACACAGTCCTGGTTCCTGAGGATAAGGGGAGTGAGGTGGCAACTATATAAAAAAGAGGGTAACTATATAAAAAAAGAAAACATAACCTAAAGAAAAAATCATCAAGTAGTGTAATATGAGGTCGGAAAATTAATTTCACGAACTTCATCCTAGAAAAAGTGTTACATACTTCATTGGTTTTTGTTTTGTTTTTTTTTTTTTTTGGGGGGGTGGGGGGCGTAGTTCCCTGGCTGGGAATCAAACCCAGGCCACAGAGTTGAGCAAGCTGAAGCCTAGCCACTATACCACCAGGGAACCCCCTTACATACTTCATTGTTAAATATCACTATGTAGTCACCTTCAAAGTACTCCCCTTGGGAAGATGTGCACTGATGACAGTGCCTAGCCCTTCAAAGTAATTTTGGAACTCTTTTTCTGGAATCACCATCAGAGCTGTCATCATACCCAAAATTAAGTTAGCAAAATTGCCACTGTGTGCATATGTTGGCAGCACTGTACAAACAACTCAGTAAGGTGTCATAACCTTGGTATATCTGTGTCTCACAGCAGAGTGGCAAGTTTAGGAACTTAATTATCAGATTTTAGGTATGAGGACAGCTCTGATGGCCATTCCAGAAAAAGAGTTCCAAAACTGCTTTGAAGGGTAGACTAGGTGCTGGAGTTGGTGCATAGCTTCCCAAGGGGAGTACTTCGAAGGTGACCATAGTGACATTAAGCAATGAGGTATCCAGCACTTTTTCTAGGATTAGTTCATGAAATTAATTGTCCGACCTCATACTCTGGCCTCAATGTCTCCAGTTGTCCCATGATTAGGGTTAACATCAGCCCAGGACATTTTTTCAAAGGTTAGTAAGACACCTTACCACATTGGAATGGCAACCCATGTCTGGCTTTTGTGGGATAAAAATTACCAAACAGAAAATTGTCCATACACTACACTTTCTTTGGGGCTACTGGGAGGAGCTGAGCCCTAAGCAACATGGTATACACCAAAACCACCCCGCGGAGTGGGGTTTGAAGTCCCCAGCAAGGCCTTGGGAGGGGATCTTGTGGAGGAATCTGTCTGGGGGTGCATTTCTACAGAAGGAGTCCACCTTGAGGCAGTATTTTCTATGGGGACCCTTGTCTCATTATGAGGTTGGTTACTTAGCAAACAATAGGGATATTTACCTAGTATTTCTGGGAAACTACTGCAAACTCAGGAACCTAGAAGGAGCTGCTCCAGAGAGGCAAATGCCAAGCCCTGATGGACAGGAAATGGGGCAAAGTCAACTCGAGATCCTTTTGGTTAGCTTCCTGTCCTTGGATTCAGCTCAATACCTCAGCTGCTACTTCTCGCCACACACTCATTTGCCTCCCTCTCCCTGCTTGTCTGCTGTTCTACCTGCTTACATCTGCTGTTCTACCTGCTTCCATCTGCTGTGTGGCCTTTAGCAAATGCTATTCCTCTGTAGGCCTCAAACTTCCTTTGCTCTCTTTTAGAGTCTATAATTGGGTTCTAAGTGCAGCTTTTAGTACTTTATAGTCCTGGTTTTGTTGAGATCCGTTCTAATTTCAGGTATCTCCAATCTCAGCTTCCAGAGAGAGGGGTCAGGCAGTTTCAGGGGAGAATGTAGGGACTAGGGAATAGAAATAATGCTCACATTTGACATTGCATATGTGTCAGTGGCTATGACAGGTGTTTTCATAAATCTTGCATTATGCCCAACCACCACTTGTGTATATAAATCGTTGCTCCCATTTTATTGATAAAGGAACTGAGGCTCAGGGAGGGTAAATAACGTGCTTAAGATCATTCAGTTTAATGTGCCTAAGATCCTTCAGCTAGGCGAGTAACAGGACTGGAATCTCAACTAGGTCTGTCTTAATCTGAAGGCTGTGGTTTCAGATTAGCATGGTTCTATGTGGCTTCAATAGATAAAATGAAAACCCAAGGAGGGGAGTTCCAGGGAGAAGTGGTCCATGTGGCTTGCCCTGAGAAGAGATGAGTTCCATTTAGGGACATGTGCTGTGAAAAAAGGTGAGTGGAAGTTCCTGCTAGGAACTCCAGGTATTCTCAGCTCAGATTGGAGCTAGCTGGGCTGGGTTGGGTGTGAGGAGGTTGGAGTGAAGAGTGGGGTGGTTTGGGGCTGGACTTCAGAGGATGGAGGAGCAACTGCCAGTGTTATAGTATGTATGTGTTGGTGGTGGGGCTGTGAATGGGAGTTTCTTCACTGTCTGAGATGGGCTAGCTCCCACTCCCCACAGTTGGAGCTGGTTGTCAGGCCTCTGAAGCCCGGGGCATGGGACTTTCCAGCTGGGATAGCATCATGGAGTGTTGGCATTGGACACCCTGCCTCGAGGTTCCCAGCACCTTTTACCTAAGCTTCAGCACCCTTGTACAATTGCCTCAGTTGACTGACTCAAAGGAGGTGGAAGGATTTCAGATGGACCACTGACCCTTCCCTGCTCAAGGCTGAGTCATCACAGGAAGAAGGATACAGGAAGCCACTGACTCACAAAATCAGGGCTGAAGGCAACTCTGGGGCTCATCTTATCCAGATCCTTCACTCTAAGGGTGAGGGAGGAGTCTGAAGTCCAGAAAGGGAACAGGACTTGCAAAGATCACACAGCAGTCACTGCTGTCCCTACTAAGTACAGGTACTCCTCTATGGCACTAAGGACACAGAGTTGAATCAGTCCTGATACTTGTTCTGGAGAGTCTGCAGCTTAACAGGGAAAACCGGTGTGGTAGACACACCAAGAGAGATGTCAGGGGGTAAAAAAGAGGTTTGGACTTTGTACATTGGGAGCTTAGAGAGCCTGGGGCACAGACCCCTACAGGCTTCACAGAAGATGCACAGGTAGGTGGTTTTTAAGCTGGGCTTAAAGAAGGGACAACATTTTAGCTTCCAAAGGGGTAAAAGACTTTGCTGGCTGAGAAACAGCATGAGCAGCTACACAGATGGGGCATTGACTGGCTGTGTGAGACCAATGAGTTCCCTGCAAGGGTGGCCCATGTGGCTGGAGTGGAAGTCTGATGGGCAATACTAAGAGCCAGGGCTAGGACTTGAGGTCGGACTGACCGTGCTCTGTGAGCACACAGTAGTCACGAAGATGCAGGCAGTCGTCACATGGGGATCTAAGGAATCTATGACTGGGAGATTCCTCTCAGTAGGGGTGGGGGCTGCTGGACTCTCACCACTCGGCGCCCAAGCTGCGTCCTTTAATCCAAGATACACACTTGCACACAAAGCCTCTGCCGCACCTCCCTCGACGAGGACCCAAGCCTAGCTCGAGGTGGGGCCCAGCCAAAGGGAGATTACTCCGGGCTAGAGGCTGGCGGGCTTTCCGTTCTAGGTTTCACGGCCAGTGCTCATACTTCTCCCCGTTAGCAGCTTCCTTCCCACTTCCCCACTGCCCCTAAACCGGCCACTGAACCAGAACGGGACGGGGACATTCCCGGCTTTGGAATCTCGGCGACTGCGAGCCTTCCCTGCGCAGCTGTGATGCAAATCCGCTCCGGATTTATTCTCGGGCGTTCTTTCCGTAAAGCGCGACGCCCCCGGCGCCAGCATTTGTCTGGAAGTGTCTCCTCCTGTCGTGACCCAAGGGCGCCAGGGCCCAGAACGGGGGAGGGGACTGCTTTCCCCGCTGACGGATCCCGCGGCTCCTGCGCGGGGCGGGGCTGAAGGCGGAAGTCTCGGGAACTGGGCAGGGGCTGGGCTGTAACTGATAACCGCGCCGGGTGCGTGGGGTAGGGAGCCGGAAGCTGTGGGCTGAAAGACCCTCCCAGAGGGGAGAGCGGGAGCCACGGAGCGAGGGTCCGACCAGGAGTGTGGGGAGTGGAGGGCACCTTGCGCAGGCGGGATCCTGATCTCTAGGTCCGGGCCTGGGTTTTGGTAGATTTGAAGGTTTAGGGCTTGAGGAGAAGGGTGGAGGACTAGGGGAATCCCCGGGCCAGTGAGGGGCCGCCCCAATCCTGAGTGCGGTGGATGCCTCGCCTGGTCTCTGTACAGACCTGATTTGAACACTAAGAATGAATTCCACGGATCTTTGTCCTGTCTCAAAGGAAATCCAAGCTGGAGTTCACCTCAGAGGCCTGAGATCCTGGGCCGATGGAGGGGGAAAGGACATGGGGAGTGGGGGGGTGCTCGGTGCATTTCCAAGGGCTCCGGTTTCAGGAAACAACTTCAGGAATGGTGTGAGCAGTTGATATAAAATGCTATTTAAATTAGTATGTATGTATTGGCATAGAGATGTAGCATTTATTGAGTGCCTACTGCATGCCAGACCAAGTGTATTCACCAAATTGACAGAGAAGTTACGTTTGCTTTTTTTTCTTGGTACTTTTATAATAAAAAAAAAGGACAGTACAATTCTTTTTATTAAAAAAAAAAAGTAAATCTGTTTCAGCACTGCTAAGTTTGGCTTGGAGATTTTGCTTTAACTTCTACAAGCCTCAGTTTTCTTATCTGTAAAATGAGAATAGGAGAATTTAGGCACAGGTTTTGTTGTGAGTATTAAATGAGTTGAAACATCAAAGGTGATTGGAACAGTTCTCAGTAAATGGCAGCAATGAAAACACTTAGCCTGGTTTGGGTGTGTGTGTGTGGGGGGGAAATGAAACAAAAAGTCTTCTGGAAGAGTGGAAATTTGAGCTAAGTCTTAAAATATGAGTAAGAATTAGTGGAAAAGGGAGGAAGAAAAGAATGTTAACAGAAGGGAATAACGTGAGCAAAAACAGGTGAGAAACAGGACTTTGAATTTGGGGAAACTACAAGGTGTGAGGAAGGGAGTGGAGAGAAATGAGGTAGGTAGAAAGGAAAGCTTGAGGCCAGATTGGGGCAAGGTGGGGGGCTGAAGGGTATTGAGGCTTTTTTGCTTTCTGAGAGCTATGAGAGGTTTTCAGCAGCAGCAGCAGTAGCAGCAACAGGAAGAGATAGGTCCTCTGTGGGGCTGTGTGGAGGCAAGGAGACCATGAGGAGGAGGATAGTGGCATGAACTGCATTGGCAGCTCTGGGATGGAAAATGGATGGATTTGAGAGGCAGAAATGACAGGACTTGGTGATGGATTGAATGGGACACATTAGTGAGGGAGGTGCGAAGACTGTATCCTGATTTCTAACTTTGGTCCCAGGGTGGTGCTATTCTCTGAGACAGTAACACATTTGAGGGGAAGCTTAGTTCAGTTTTGGACATGCCTGTGACCACACGCCTGGACAAATCCTCAATAATTGGGGTCCTGTTTTCCCACCTGACAATTACTATGTCCAGAAGATGGAGAGGTATCATTAGGCTCTGCTGGCTGTCTGTTCCCTGGCTGCGGCTGGCTGGAGGTGTGGGTGGGAGCTGCCACTGCTGGGCTTGGAATAGTCAGTGTTCTTTTGTGGTTCTGGCCACCATGTGGTTTACTGGGGCACAATCATAGTTATAGGAGCTTGAGGATTGGGTTGTCAGATTGTTCCCAAAGAGAGTCTCAGGAGGGAGGCAGTGCTCTGTACTGCTGAGATTACTGTCTTAATTTTTTTTTAATGTTTTTATTTTATTTTATTTTTATGTGGGTATTTCCCTGGCTGGGAATTGCAGCATTGACAGCACTGAAGCCTAGCCACTACACCACCAGGGAACTCCCTACTGTTTTAATTTTACAGCTGAAGAAAAAGGCTCAGGAATTGAGAGACAGAGCTGGGGAGTGAACAAAGGTCTATGTGGTGTCTTTTCATAGTACCAGCTGCCGTATCATCAATGGTGACATTTACTCAAAGAAATGCAGAAAAGCACCAGGGCCATGGCTCCTTAGTGGAGAAATGCTATCTGGAGGAGTAGTGGGGTCAGGGAAGAAGGCAGAGAATGTTGTCATAGAAGCATAATCTTGTTTTCTGTCTGCCTAGCCAGCAATCATTGGCCATCAGCCATTGCCCGCAGTGAGAGAGACCTTATTTGAGGGGGCTCTAGGTAGAATGATGAGTCCACAGAACCCCAAAAATGGCAGGCCAAAATTCTTGCAGGTGTTTCAGGTCTGAAACAGGGGCACTTCTATTTCAGTCTCTGGCATTGGTCAGTTGAGCATCCCTTCAGCACTGGCTCTTCACTGGCAGCTGGAAGCCCTGTGCCTATTCATCTTCATATCAGGGTTCAGCACAAGTTTATGTTCTGTTCCCAGGTATTGTTTTACTTAAAAAAAAAAAAAGAGAAGGCATCATATGATTAAGTGATGGATTATAAGGGAGGACTGGCAGTTACAAGAAAAACTTACCTTTCTGTGGATGATTGGGGGAAAGTTTTAAGTCACAAAAAATGTTACTAACCTTTATTTGTCACCAACCAAGTGTTTTTCCCCAGGTGTCCAAATGGCTGAGGCAGACTGACATAGTAAGGTGGTGGCCAAATTCTTGGGAGCTGAGAAGGGGTAACTTTCAAAAAAATGTTTCATATCTGCTCATTGTGGAAAATACAAGCATGTAAAAATATATATGTACTGATAGACCATATGTTATGAGATAAATACTTTAACACTTCTGGGCATATGTGGTTTTCTTATCATGGTTAATATACTGCAAAGACAATTTTTAATCTTACTTTCTAAACCAATAAGTTATAAGAACTATCACATATAATTTAAAACTCTTTATAATTTTTTAATGACTGCATAATCTCCTACTATATGGAATTACCGTATTTTATTTTACCAAACTCTTATCCTTAGATGTATAGATTCATTCCTTTCTTTCTTCTTTTTTTTAAATCATTATACAAATGCTGTGATGAAAATCTTCATGCATATATATTTTAGATTATTTTCTCATAAGTGGAATTACTGGATCAGAGGATCAAAATATTTTTAAGGATCTTGATATGTATTGCCAAAATGCTTTCCAGAAAGGTTGTGCCAATTACAATCCATCACCCTGATAGAAATGTTAACATTAATTGAATATTAACATTAAAATATTCTTGCTAATTTGATAAGTAAAACATGGACTCTCTCTTTTTTTTTTTTTTTTTTTTTTTTTTTTTTTTTTTTTTTTGGTGCTGTGTAGTTACTTGGAGGCTAGAGCAGCATGGGTCTAGTAGGGCAATGATTGGGTTCAATCTGACCAAATTCCTTTAATAATCAGACTGTCTCCTTAACTAACTTGCTGGGTTTTCTCAAATGTTGTGAACCTGCCTGGAATTCTCTCTGCCTTTTGGTTGCAGTCTCCCATTTTTCCTTTGGAGAATACTCCTCCTCCATTTTGGTCCATATGGTTCAAATGGGCCTGTCCCATTCCCAAATTCCACAGATGGGCATTGAGACCCTGGTCTGGCCAGGCATCAAAGTGATTAGTTTAGCAATGGCCATTTCACCCATGTGGGGCAATGGGAGCATTTTGCTGGAGTAACTGATACAGAGACCCTCTCTCCTGTTGAGTTGAGAGTAGGGTGAGTGAAACTTAAGAATATAGACATGGAATTTGCTGTGGCTGTTTTTGCCACTCACAAGGAAAGACTATCAGAGACAGAAGTCAACACTAGTTAAGGGTGCTAAGAAATGGAGAAGAGAAAACCTTAGTCTGCAAAACTTATGTACCCCAGTGTTCATCACAGTGCTTCTCACGGTGGCCAAGTCATGGAAACAACCAAAGTGCCCTGGGACTGATGACTGGAAAAGAAGCTGTGGGACATATACACGGTAGAATATTACTCAACTATAAGAAAAGATGAAATACTGCCATTTGCAACAAAATGGATAGACCTTGACATCATCACGCTAAGTGAAATAAGCCAGACAGAAAAAACAAAGAACTACATGACTTCATTCATATGTGGAATATAAAACTGAAAGCAGTAAAGAAACAAAAGCTCATGGACACAGTCAATAGTTTAGTGGGTACCCGAGAGTAATGGAGGAGGGGGTGGGGGAGGAGCAAGCGTGAGTCAGGTATATGGTGATGGAAAGAGAACTGACACTGGGTGGTGAACACATAATGTAACACATAGACAATGCAGTGTAGAATTGTACACCTGGAACCTGTGTAATTTTTGCTAACCAATGTCATCCCAGTAAAGTTAACAATAATAATAAAAAAGAAATGGAGAAGATATATACCTGGAGGCTTTGTTTGAGCTCCTGGATTCAGCTGCTTGGCTTTTTATTTACATGAGACAACAAATCCTCTCCCCCCACCCCCACTTTTTTAAAAGTCAGTTTGAACTAGGTTTCTGTTATATGCAATTGAAAAAGCCCTATGGTTTTGCATGGTGTTTAGAAAAGGCAAATGTTCCTAAATTGTTTAGAGGTTCTAAAGATTGAAGGATGTGCACCATCTTCTTTATATTTTATGCACAAATCTCCATGAATTTTAGTCAGATATCAGACCAGCCTCTGGTTGCATAAGTCCAAGGATGGAGCACTCACTACCTTCAAAAGTAATCTGGCTCATCCTTAGAGTCAGTACTGAAGAAAAGTTTGTTTTCTCATGAACTGTAAGTATCAAACTACCCCCAACCCCATGCCTGAAACTAAGACAAAGGATGGGAAGAATTTAAACTGATGATCCAAGTATTTTGGCCAAATCCTTGGCTACATATAAAGGGAGAGGTTAAAGAGAGTTGAGTTTAGAAGGCAGGACAGAGCTAAATGTAAAGAAGATAATGGGTGTTTTGTTGGTTTGTTTTTGCTTTTGAGAATTTGGGGGCCAGGAAGAGGGCGGGAGAGAAAGGAGAGGAAGAAAAGTCAAATAATATGGCATAGCAGAAAGGCCTTTAGAAACAAGAGTGTCTAATACTAAATTTGGGAGGTTTTCTGTGGTTATGCTAAGTCCCCTCTGTCCCATGAATCTTCAGTAAAGTTTGGTAACAGAGCCTTCATGTAAATGATCATTTTTGGTGTGTGAATGGAAGTTTTAGAAAAGGTTGAGGACTGGGTTGCAGGACAGGGATAACACATATAAGATGTGAGGCAGTCATAAGCTAAATTCAGACAGTAGAAGCAGGGATTTAGAGACAGAGGTGATTAGAACAATCTAATTGCCCTGAACATTTTCAGTAATCTTTAAGAATATTTTTGGAAATCTTTAGAATGGGAGTTTGACCAATCTTATGTGGTAGTTAAGAGTCAGAGAGAACCCCAGCTAATAATTGGACTGTACTCATATTAAGATGACATCAGCCTCCCTAAAGTTTCTCCCTGATCAAATGCATTTGCCTTTGGGGGCCCTGAAGCCCTAGTTTATTCCCTCCCCCTCCATAGCTATAAATTTGTCATTGGGCTTTGGAATCAGAATTAGGTTTGAATCTGGAATTTGCCCCTGACCAGCTATGACTATGGAATTTATAATCTAGTGGGAGGAGATTGAAAATATACTCATAAAACATGTAGCATGACAGGTAAGTGCTATGATATAAAGCAGGTAAGAGGGAGATAGAGTGCCATAAGGCTATTTGCCATTTTATATGGGGTGGACAGAGCGGGCCTCAGTGGTAAGGTGATATTTGAACATACCTACAAAAGGTGAGGAAGCAAAGCCTGCCTATTCTTGGGGGAAGCATGTTTCAGGCAGAGGGTAGAGCAAGTATAAAGACTGAGATAAAAATATGTGGGATGTGTTCAAAGACCAACAAGGGAGGCTGGTGGCTGTAAGAGTGAATTTGTTCTTTCTGAGCCTCAGGTTCTCAATGAAAAATGTTGATGATAATAATATCTGTATTGTAGAGTGGATGTGATGAGTAAATGTGATAATGCTTAGCACAATGCCTAGGCCTTGAAAGCTATTGTTGTTAAGATGACAGCTAAGTCTTCAACTGTGTTGACTATTCTTTTTGGATAATAATTTGTCGTTCTTTCTCTATTCCAGTTCTCTTCCTCTGATTTATGCTCTTGTTAGCCTATAACCTCCAGTTTGTTTATTAGTCAGCAGTGGTTACCAATACCTACTATATGCTATATACTAGTTTATAGGGCTTTCTTTACTTTCTTTTTTTCTCATTTATTTTTATTTTTAAATTACTTTTGACATATAATATTATATTGGTTTCAGGTGTACAGCATAGTGATGAGACATTTATATAATTTACAAAATCCTTATTTTGAGCTCTGATATATCTGGTTCCCATCTGACACCATATATAGTTATTACAATGTTTTTAATTGTATGCCCTATGCTGCACTTTACATCCCTGTGACTATTTTTTGACTATGAATTTGTACTTCTTGATTTCTTCCCCTTTTTAGCCCACCCCTCCCATCCTCCTCCAGTCACCACAACAAATCTAGTACCCATCTGATACCACGCATAGTTATTGCAACATTATTGACTATATTCCCTATGGTATACCCTACATCCCCATAACTATTACCTTGTAACCACCAAACTGAACTTCCCAGTCCCTTACTCCTTATTTCACTCCCTCCCCAACCCACCTCCCATCTGGCAACAAACAAATGTTTTCTGTATCTATGAATCTGTTCCTGTTCTGTTTTTTATTTAAAAATAATTTAAAAATTTATTTTCTTCTTTGGATTTCACCTATAAGCAAAATCAACTTGCATCTGTCTTCCTCTGTTTGACACTCCACTCAGTGCAATACCTTCCATGTCTTTTGATTGGAGCTTTTAAATGGAAGGTAATTGTTGATATGTAGTTATTGTTCATAATCCTCCTCTACCCACTACCCCCATCTTAAAGCAGTCCCTCTAATATTCCTTGTAATAATGGTTTGGTAGTGATGAACTTCTTTAGCTTTTCTTGCCTGAGAAGCTCTTTATTTGTCCTTTGATTGTGAATGATAGTCTTGCTGGGTAATCTTGGTTGTAGGTCCTTGCTTTTCATCACGTAAATATTTTCTGTCACTTCGTTTTGGACTGCAAAGTTTCTGTTGAGAAATCAGCTGATAGTCTAATGAGAGATCCCTTATAAGTAACTAGTTGCTTTTCTTTTGCTGCTTGTAGTATTCTCCCTTTGTCTTTAACCTTTGCCATTTGAATTTTAATGTGTCTTGGTGTGGACCTATTTGGGTTAATCTTATTTGGGACTCTCTGTGCTTTCTGGGCTTGTATGTCTGTTTCCTTCACCAGGTTAAGGAAGTTTTCAGTCATTATTTCTTCAAATAGGTTCTCAATTCCTTGCTTTCTCTCTTCTCCTTCTGATATTCCTATGATGTGAATGTTGTTCCACTTGATGTTTTCCCAGAGGCCCCTTAAACTATCCTCTTTTGGGGGGTTCTTTTTTCTTTTTGCTGTTCTGACTGGATGTTTTCTGCTACCTTGTCTTCCAATTCACTGATTCTTTCCTCTGCTCCATCTAGTCTGCTGGTGAGACCTTCTATTGCATTCTAAATTTCAGTTATTGTATCCTTCATTTCTGACTCTTTCTTTTTTATGGTTTCTTGTCCTTCTTTATGCTTGCTATCTCTTTATTGAAGTTTTCGCTAAGTTTTTTTTTTTTAATTCATTTTTATTGTTAGACTTATTGGGGTGACATCTGTTAGCAAGGATTACATAGGTTTCAGGCATACAATTCTACAGTGCATTGTCAACTTGATGTATAATAAGTTCACCACCTAATGTGACTTCTCTTTCCATCACCTTATATTTAGTTTCCCCCCCTCCTCTCCCACCCCTTCCCCTTTCTCCCCTCCTTAACCCACTCATCCCCAATCGCTAAGTTTTTTGAGCATCCTTATAATCATCATTTTGAGCTCTGTATCTGATAGTTGCTTGCCTCCATCTTATTTAGTTCTTGTTCTGGAATTTTTCTACTGTACTTTTGTTTGAGATGTATTTTTTTTTCTCATTTTAGATAACTGTATTTGTTTCTATTTATTAGGTAGATCTGCTACACCCCCCCAGTATTGCTGGATAGCCTTACGTAGTAGGTGCCACTTGAGGGGTCCTGGCACGAGCTCCCTGGTCACCTGCACTAGGTACTCCTGTAGAGTCTGGTTTGGTGCCAACACTGTGCCTGTAGCTACTCAGCAAAAGTCTCAGAGCACACCAATACTGGTCGTCACCTGCCTGGAACCTGGGTTCATAAAAAGTTTTCCAAGAAAGATTGCAATGTAGGCAAGGCTGGCTGCTCACTGGAGAAAGTACCTCTGGCATTGGTGGAGTTGAGTGGGGTGGGGTCCCAATGAGTCAGCAGGGTGGAAGGAGTGGAACTCACCAGACCAATCAGGTTCAGATTTGGCCATGTGGGGGTGGGGGCAATACAGAAAAGATGGTGCTCACCAGCTGGCTACATGGGAGGGGGATGCACCCAGTAAAAATGGTGACTGTGCTCTAGCCCTCATTCCCAAAGCCACAACCTCAGTCCGCCCTCTGTATATCTCCAACACCTGCTGAGTCACCATTCCTCTGCCAGAGCCCAGAGTGAGTACTCATGAGTGACTGAGTCTACGCAGGCTCTTTAAGAGAACATCTGGGTTTCCTGCGGCCTTCAGTCTCAACTGGATGGTCAGAATTCCCTCGATTTTTCAGTCAGATGTTGTGGGGCTCCTCTTAACACCAGTGCTCTGGGCTGGGAAGCCTAGTATGGAGCTGTGGTCCCTTGCTCCTCTAGGGGGAACCCCTGTAGCTGAGATATCCCTCCTGATTCTCTACCACCACCAGAGGTTTGGCTCCTTTTGTCTCTGTGCCCCTCCTACCAGTCTCGACTTGGCCTCCTTTTTTTTTGTATCCTTAGTTATAAAACTTCTGTTCAGCTAGACTTCAGATGGTTCTCTAGGTTGGTTGTTCAATAATTTAGTTGTAATTTTAATGTGTTTACGGAATGAAGTGGGCACAGTGTTTACCTACTCTGCCATCTTGGCTCTCCTCTCTACAGGACTTTCTTAAGATGCCTACTGTCTTATGGGGGAGAGTACAAATAGCCACCATATTAAAACAAAGCATAACCAAGAGAATAATTAGCAAAGTGCTCTGGGAGTTCAGAGTTGAATTTATGAAAGGATTCCTAGAGAAGGTGACATTTCAGAGATGAGGTGGAGAGGGCATTTCAGGAGGAAGGAAAAGATTTGAGCATGGGGACAGAAGCTGGCATGCCCAAGTCTCACGACAGGAAGGGGAAATTGCCTGGTATGGTACAAGCACAGTGTGTTGGAAAGTGAGGAGCAGGGACAAGATTTTGGAGGAACTTGATTGTCAGGTTAGGGAGTTTGTATTTTCAAATGATCTGTATGACTGCAGAGAAGAAAGCTTAGAGTCATCAAGGACTCAAGGTTGCAAGGAACCTAGGTAGTAGGCTATAACCACTGCCCTAGTGCCCTAGAGTACTTGATGAGACCTTAGAAATGGAAATGGAGAGGAAAGATGATAGAGATACAAGGACAAATAAGATGCTCTAATTGCTCTCTAAGGATCTTTAGGGAACATATAGGGATTGTCCAAATATGGTTACAATAAAATTGTGCTGTTTTTATGAAATTGGGCTATTGAGGTCAGCTATTTTCAGTCCTACTCTACAGACGTGCCTTTCAGAAAGGGGAGATGAACAGGAGTAACATGTGTCTGCCCTGGGCATCTTCCTATTTTGGTATTTGATAACTGCACAAGTCTTCAGCAGCTTGGAGTACTTGAGCCACCACTCTGTCTTTCAGGGATCAACTTTCTGGACAGGGATTTCTTGTGGCTCCCAGAGTGGCTTGAATTGAAAGAAGCAGAATTGAGTTTTGGCCCTGGGAATGTCAGCTTTAAAGCTCAGTAAATGGAGCAAATAATGCTAGGATTCCCACATAATCTTTTCAAAAGGCTTTTTTTTTTTTAATGTTGTAAATGGTCTATCTAGCTGAAGAAAGAAATCAAAGATCAAATAAAATTTGACAATTTGGGGGAACCCTAGGTCTTCCAGGCTGCCAGTTCCTATAAAACCAAAAGTCAGGCCAGATCCTGGGCTTCAGGATTTATGATACTGGTTGGCTGAATCCATAGTATCAACATCAGAAGGCTGAGGGGAGGGGATGTCTGGCCTTCAATATGGGTGACCACTCAGTTATTTCCTGTGGAGCTTTACTGTTGACAGACAGCAAGGGGTCCTGTGGACTAACTTTGTGGTGGAGAGACTTGAAGGGACAGGGCTCAGAAGATGATTATCATTATAGGCCAGCTGAGCATTTTCTTCAGCTTTAAGCATTTTAACTCACATTAGCTAATTAACTGACAGTTTGTCCGAGGGGAGATGAGGGATGCTGAGAGACAAGGAGCTCACGCTTCCAGGGTCTGGAGGGGACTGATAATGTGACTATAGTACTAGAGCTAGAGTGTTTGAATGTTTAGATAGGGGCTAATGGACAAGAACTAATTGACAGGCTCGTGTGCATGATGGTCAGCTGGTTTGTCCAAGACAGTGTGATAAATGCCCTATTCAGTCCAGGGGCAGTCATGGTCAGAGAGACCCAGTCAGACCCAGTTACTGATGATGACAAGTGCACAGAGTATTAGCTGCTTTGCCACAGTTATCTTCCCTGGAGGATTATCTTTCTGTGTAGGAGACTAAATGAGATTCTTCACCGCCAGAGATGTTGAATGTAACTTTTTTTTTAACAGAAAAATTTCAAATCAGAACCCAGCTACGATGAATTCCTATTATTTATTTTGTATTATTTTAATTTTTTCTTATGATTATGTATTTATCTTCTACAAGAAAAACCAGAAAGAACATGCCCATTTATGGAAACAAGTGTATTAGCACAGCTCAGTAACTTGGTGTAGGCATCTATAACTTCACATTTTAAAATTCACTTTAAAAATTCTACATAAGCAAATTTATTATTTTTGTGTACATTTCTATGGGTTTAGACCAAGGGTCAGCAAACCTAACTGTAAAGAGCTAGACAGTAAATGTTTTAGGGTTTTGGATATAACATCTGTTATAGATACTTAATTTTGCCTTTGGAGCACCCATACATCAATATAACACATATTATCTATGGATGTGTTGGTGTTCCAAAGGCAAATAAGCATGACTTATTTATGGAAACTGAAATTAAAATATATATAATTTTCATGAAATAGTCTTCTTCTTTTGATTTTTCTTCCAATCATTTAAAAATCTATAAACCATTCTTAGCTTGTGGGCTGCACAAACACAGGTGGTAGGCTGAATTTGGTCCTTGGGCTGTAGTTTTCTGACCTCTTGTTTAGATAAGCATTTCTCAATCTTTGCACTGCTGACATTTGGGGCTAGATAATTCTTTGCTATGAGGGCTGTCCTGTTCCATTGCAGAATGTTTAGCTGCATCCTTGGCCTCTACTCTGTAGATGCCAATAGCATCACCTCTCCCTTTGAGTTGTGACAAGTAAAAATGTCTCTAGACATTGCCAAATGTCTCCCTAGGGAGCAAAATTGCCCCCAGTTGAGAACCACTACTTTAGACAATTTCATAGTCATTTAATCACCACCACAATCAAGATATAGAATAGTTCTATTATCCAAAAGAAGGCCCTCATACTACCTTTTTGTAGTGAATACCTCCCTCCATCCTAATCCCTGTCAATCACTGTTTTTTGTTTCTATGCTTTTGTCTTTTCTAGAATAACATAAATAGAACCATACAGCACGTAGCCTTTTGAGTTTGGCTCCTTTCATATGGCATAATGCATTTGCGATTCATTCATGCAGTTGCGTGTATCAATTCATTCCCTTTTATTGCTGAGTAGTACTTGATGATATGCATATACCACAGTTTATCCATTCACCAGATAAAAGATACTTGCCTTGTTTCCAGTTTCTTGTGATTATTGATGAAGCTGCTTTGAGTATTTGTATGCAGATTTTTGTGTGAATATAAATATTTATTTTTCTCAGGTAGTAAATACTAAGAGTTGAATTTATGGATTATATGGTAATTGTATATTTAGATTTATAATAAACTGCCAAACTGTTTTCCAAAGTGGCTGTACCATTTTAAATTCCCAGTAGCCATGAATAAAAGTTCTATTAGCTCCACATTTTCATCAGTGCTTGGTATTGTCAGGGTTTATTTTTTAGCCATTCTAATAGGCATGTAATGGTGTCTCACTGAGCTTTTAATTTGCTTTTTTCTAGTGATTAATAGTGTTGAGCATCTTTGATGTGCTATCTGTATATCTTCTTTGGTGAAGTGTTCATACCTTTTGTTCATTTTTAACATGGTGGTTTGTTTTCTTATTACTATATTCTTTATATATTCTGGATACAAGTCTTTTGTTGGATATGTGATTTGCAAATATTTTCTCACAGTCCAAGCTTTTCTTTTATATTCTTAACAGGATCTTACACAAAGTAGAAGCTTTTAATTTTAAGGAAGTCCAGTTTATCAAATTTTTTTCTTTTATGGATTGTGCTTTGGTCATGTCTAAGAAAACATTGCCTAACCCAAAGTCACAAAAATTTTATTTTATGTTTTTTTCTGTAAGTTTTATAGTTTTAGATTTTACATTTAGGTCTTTGATCCATTTTGAGTTAATTTTTGTATAAAGTATGAGGTATGTGTTGGGTTTGTTTTTTTTTTAATGTGGACATCTAATTGTTTAAGCACAATTTATTGAAAAGACTATCCTTTCTCCATTGTACTTTTGTCAAAAATCAGTTTAGCATATATGTGAGATTTATCTAGTCTGTTCCATTGATCTATGTGACTATCTTCTGCTAATACCACACTGTCTAATCTCACATTTTAAACAAAATTTCTAAAATTGACTATTCTTGGAACAATTACATGTTTGATCAGTGTTCTGGCATGCTTAACGCATTCAAGATTGTAAAATATTTAAAACCCCAAACTTATGTTTTGGTAAAAATCTTGGATCAAAGTTGGAAGATGGCAGAGTTGATGACGCAGACAGCGTGAAGGTGCTGAAAGAGCACTGGAACACCTGTGGCTTTGGGCAAATCCCAGAGCTTCTCTAAGTCACAATTAAACAGAACAAAAGAATTAAACTAGGAGTTCCCTGATGGTGTAGTGGCTTAAGGCTTCGGCTCTGGCGCTGTCAGCGCTGTGGCCTGGGTTTGATTCCTGACCAGGGAGCTACCCACATACCAAAAAAAAAAAAAAAAAAAAAAAAGAATTAAACTAAGTGCATTCAAAAAACATTTTTGGAGCAGTGTTGTTGGTATGGGGTATACAAAAATATTTATCATACTTTGTAGAATTTACTTTCTAGTGGGAGATACAATCAATAAACAAAAAAGTAAGTAAAATTATTTCAGATTGTGTTAACTGTTACTTATAAATTAAAATAGGGTACTGGAATAAAAGTTAATGTGGAGGAGGCCACTTTGACTAGCATTGTCATGGAAAGCCACTTTGAGGAGGTGGCATTTGTGCTGAGACCTGAATGAAGAGAAGGAGGCAGTTATAGTAAAGATCTGGAATAAAGAACATTCTAGGAGTTCCCTGGTGGTATAGTGGCTAGGCTTCGGTGCTCTTAACGCTGAGGCCTGGGTTTGATTCCCAGCCAGGGAACTACCCACATTAAAAAAAAAAAAAAAAAAAAAAAAAAAAAGGAACATTCTATATAGAAAGATAGCAGGCATAAAGGCCTATCTGATTCTGACAGATGAGAAGCCAATGCTGATGTGAATGAATGTGTGTGTGGGGGGATTAAGGGTAAGAAGATGAGGCAGTATTGAACAGGTACACGGAGGACCTTTATAATCAAGCCTTCACTGTACCTCCTCCTCACTCCCACCTGTTCTACCTCTCTCACTCTACTTCCTAGGCATTCTTAATCTTTTTGTTCTCCAAACAACCTGGGTTTTTGGGTTTTTTTTTGTTTTGTTTTGTTTTTTGAGCTTTACATAGTTTTGTTCTCTCGGGCCAGAATGTGTGACTGTAGCCATTCTCACCTTCCTTTGAGTAATAGAATTTACCTGAATTTTAACAGGACCTATGGATAAAGTCACCTACCTTACCTTGACTACCTGTCTACCTTTGGACTGCTACATGACAGAATAAACTTCTGTCTTGTTTGATACACAATATGTTGGGTTATAGCTGCTTAGCCTTTACTGTTACTTTTTCTTCTCTGCCTGGTGAAGTCTTACTTATCCTTCAAGACCAAGTATTAAATACTGCTTTTCGCATCCTCTCCAGGAAAAGATAATTATTTCTTTGTCCATAGCCTCAGTTATCCTAGTATGTATAGTTATCATAGTATTCCTTCCACTCAATCATGAAGCATTGACTAGGAGTCTAATGTAAGTGATGGTCTATAGTAAATAAGGAATTTGTGGTCCAGAAAGAAAGACAGACACATGTTGAAATAATTATGAAGTAGTGACAGTACACTCTCTGTGAGAAGTGAGTTGTAGGGGAGCACAGATATCCCTCATCCTTCCTCGTAACTCCCACATTCATTTCTAACAACATATCAAGGAATGAATAAGGCTGTATAACTCAGATCTTGGAAAACTAACACAATGGGTAGGGGAGAAAGAGGAAAGCAGGTAGCATCAGGACAGCAGTTTCAAGTTACACCAAATAATGGGCAGGTTTCAGCCCTACCAACAATTGTGGGAAGAGCCAGCACAGAATGCATTGTCTTTCGTAGAGATTGGAATGGGTTGCTTCCTGTGGTCACTATTGGAGAGGAAGTAAGCTCCTGGGAGTCATCTGCCACAGAAGCTGAGAAAGTAGTATGGTGGCAAGATGATGAGCCTTAGAAGAACTTATTCTTGAGGACTCAAGAGGTCCTGGAGAGATGTTCAGAACTGGATGAAAGACATTTTGAGGTGAGGTTAATTCTTCTAAGTAGGCAAATGGGTGCATGTGATAGAATAACTTGGGTATAAAAAGGTTATTAGATAATATACTCTTATTTGGTACAGGC
Source organism: Lyroderma lyra (assembly GCA_004026885.1). Classification (NCBI taxonomy): domain Eukaryota; kingdom Metazoa; phylum Chordata; class Mammalia; order Chiroptera; family Megadermatidae; genus Lyroderma; species Lyroderma lyra. The sequence continues at coordinate 13,547 of PVJL010007436.1, read as the reverse complement.
AAATGAAGCTTAGGACATGTTGGTTATATTTTGGGAGTTCCATATGGGAATTTTATGAATTTTTCCGAAGTTTATATCTGTACCATGGACTTATCACTACTATTAGAAAGAAAGCCAGTCAAAATGTTTAGGACAATGACCAAGATAACATTAGAATATTTGCTCATGAAGGGAGGTGGAGATTTCTAGAAGCCTCTATGAATCATGGGATTTAAAAAAACTGTGCAAACCTGAAATTGAAACTATATAAACTTCTATTAGGTCCCCAAGCATATAAAGAAGGCCCAACAAAGTCTTCTTGAAAGGAGATGGAGAGAACACAGCCTTGCTCAAGTTTTCTAAAGATGTTAACTAGTCTATAGTCCCAGGGAGATACCAGGGAACAGAATTCCAGTGTTGAATATGGTTAGAAGTTCTTTTATAGGAAAATAGCCCCAACTTCCACCAAAATCATTGGTCTGGTTACTGGAGATAAATGAAAGGAAAGGCCATTCAGTTAATCTAGAGATTTATGAGGATCCAAAAGTTGAGCGTATTTGTGGGGAAGGCCACTCTTGGCATGAGGAAAGTGTGCTTTTGGTTAGGCACTCTACTGAGATGTTGTGAGTAGTTAGGTGGTTAGTACCAGATATGGAGAAGTGATAGCAGAAGCTCTGAGTCTGACAAAAAGAGTTTTCAAGGCAACCAAGAACCTCAGTGTCAGTTGGCTGAATGTTGAATGCCCTGACCAAGTTAGCACTTAGGAGGGTTTATAACATAACGCTGTTCAGATTTTTTTCTCTGTTATGTTAGAAAACATGAGAAAAGATGTCTACTTTTGAAGTTGGGCTGGGGACATTCTTATAGAAGGCAGAAGAAACAGGAGACAAAGATCCAAACAAAATGAATTGCCCCCCGCCCCCGCCCCATATAATAGACAAGTAATAGGGCTGTTCTACTGTAAACTTTTAGGAAAAATTCCAGTTTCCAGACCAAGAGTGGTCTTTTAAATTCTTCCAGTTGTTGAAACTAATATGGGAAAAGGAGGGAGGGAGGTAGCTCAAGTCACAGAGTGAAGGAAACTTAATCATTTGAGGTGATTGTGGATAGCCAGACTCCAATGACTGCTATACATGACATGCAAGTCATAATGATTGCTTTAAAAGATTGGCCAAAGAGGTATGAGGATGGATACTTCTGAGCCTTTTAAAGGCAGAACACTGGAGGAAGTTTGGGGTAAGGAGTCTCCTGGTCTAGAAGAAATCCTAGCTACAGCTTTGCCAAGGTTGAAGAGCATCAGGGAAAGAGGGAGTGAAGATGGGCCTGGAGTTTGAGCTGTCTTCAGCTCTCACAATGTGAGTCCCCAGATGGGCAAAGATCCCATTTTTGTCTCACAGAGAGAAAATCTTAGGAAGAGGGGCAGCCAAGAAAAACACCAAATCCTAAGTACTGCTTAATGGTGAATTCACAAGCAGTGAGCACCCAAGCCAACCCCTTCCCCATGACAAAAAGTAGAATGGGTCAGATGTGGTTTTAGTACTGATTGGGAGGTTTGAGTTTTCTATAGGACCTGTGGAGATGGAATGTGAAAACTCTGTGGTTATGTGTTGAAATCTTGCTTTGTTCAGATGTGGGTACATTATCTGGGATCAATTCTAGATATTTTTTAAGTATTTATAGAAAGTAGGGACAGAGCATCTGGATTTTCTAGCCTCATCCAGGTGTGGAAGCCACTGAAAATCAAGGCAAGGGTGCCTGCCGTATGAGCTAGGCCTATCCGATTAGAACATTTCACTTAACTGGACTCAGTGATTGGTTCAGGGGTGAGCATGTCACCCAAGATAGACCAAAAAGATTCAACTCCTAGAATTTTTCTATGAGGAAGTGGAGAAACTTACACTCTGCTAGATGGAATTGCTGAGTGGTTGGAATGTAGGTCTGGAGTTCCTGGCGGCTATCTTTGTCACCACCTGGGGAAACATCAGAGGGAAGGAGAACTGAGAATGAATCTGATTTCTGCTAACACTGAGTACCTCTCTACTTTGCCGTGTGTCAAATGAGACTACCTCTTCATTTGGCTTAAGCTAGTTTTCTGTCACTTACAACTAAAAAGTTATCCTAATACAGTAGCAATATTAGACCATATTGGAAACTTTACAACTTGAGTGATTTTGCTTGATCTCAGTAAAAGGGGATGACATCTAATATCACACAGGGGGGTAAGCATGGACCATAAAAAGTTCTCCATTATTAACAACTAGTCCCACCCCATAAATTATGGAAAACTGGAAACATTTATAATATTTATGTTTGTAAAAAATTCTTTCAGGATTGCAAAAGTCTTTTGTGTTCTAACTTGAAATTATCAGGACAGACCTAGAGCACCAATTCAGAAGTCAGCTTAAAATCCAAGAAGAAGTCAGTTCCCTCACTCTTTGACCTCTTTTGGGAGATCAAGGCCTTGGTAACCTTGGTGATCTACTTAGTTCAGGTTTGTCCTAGCAATTGCTGACTTACACTGATGTCAATTTTGAGGGCTTCAGATTAGGTATTGTGTTAGAAAAATGAAGAACAGAGAAAGTCTATAGTTTTTGTTATCTTGCCTGATAATGTGATGCAACACTATATTAAAAAAACAGAGTTCCTGGATCAAAATTGGGAAATCACAAGTAGGTTCCAAGAGAAAGCAGGTGTGTTAGGTGCTGGACTACACCTTACTTGCCCACGTGTTTTCCAGTGCAAGGCTGTTGTTTTTGGTAACTTAGCTACTATGGGTCTGTGAGCATGATGGTTTCTCTTCTAGATATACTCACAGGCCACTGAGAGTCAAGCTCTGAGACAGGTCTAGCAAAAAGCATTGGATACCATGCTTTGTTCATGGTGGCATTTGATTGTGCAGTCTAGGGAAGATTGTTACAACCCTAACTGTGAAGGTAGAGTTGGAGAGAGGGGCCATGGGCAGGACCCAAGCATTATGTGTATGTGGGTTGTCCCCAGAGAAAATACTCAAAGCTTCCCAAGGGAGAGGACCAGAGCATTTTTGGCTGCCTAGCATCTGAACACCCTTCCCATTTTGGAGGACTCCCAAATCAGATGGGAGGCAAGAGCCATAAACTTTAATATGATGTTGAGTGTGGTGCCAAGAGAGGCAAAAATGGAATAAAATGCTATTTTAGGATTTGGGGCTGCCCATTAAACTCAAAATAGCTCATTAGAGGTGTAATGTGTAGCCTGAATGTGAGAAGAAAGTCACAGTGATTGACCAAAATAATTTACCACTGAAGGGAGAACCCATAAAAAAAAGTGCTTCCCTGCTTCTGGCCCATTTTGTAGCATTAGGGTTCATGGGGAAGCCCTCTCACAGGTACTAGAACAGGCCCCTTGGGGAAAAGAGATAAAATTGGACAGTGGTTCAGGGAGTAAAGGCAGTAGCTTTAGTTAGGATGTTTTGGTTACAAGTAACAGAATCTAGTTGGAGCCTGTTTAAATAAATCAGAAATTCATATAACCAGCTTCTATTAGTACTGGGAAAGAGGGGCCCCAGATAGGACATAAAGGACTCTGAGCCTATCTCCCCTCATAAGATGAGAAATAAATGAAGAGAGAGAGGAGAGAGGAGAGAGGAGAGAGGAGAGAGGAGAGAGGGGAGAGAGAGGAGAGAGAGAAGAGGGAGAGAAATAAATGAAGCCAAGAGAACTTATCCATCCAGAGCCTCCACTTCCCTCTTCTATACCATACTCTTGGACTACTTTGTACAAATGACCCTGAGCTTGTTTCCAGAACCTACATTAGGCCTTTTTCTTGCATCTGTTCTCTCAAGGACAGATAGCATTGTCAATGTCAGTACCTTTAGCCAAAAGACGTGGTCAAGGGACAGCTGTTTGTAAGGGGATGAATGGAAGAGGCTTGGATATATGCACAAGGACCCTCTTCACTGTGCTGGGTGAAACCAGAGGTGGGAAGAGATTGGGGGACAGGTCTCCCCCATCACCATATTCTGTCAGAATTCTAAGAATCCATTAATTCTAAATTTGAACCCAGTCTTCCAAGGTTTTTATGAAGGTATGTTTGGCAAGATACAGGATTGAATAGATTTTATTTAATGATTTGTTAGTTTGATTTATAACTTTTAAGTATTTTGACATATGGTATGTGAGCCTCCATTTTTTATTCTTGCCCTGGGCCCTGCAATAGGGGTGGGCCTGACCTTAGAACAAGGACAAGACTGGTATTAGGAGGATATAGCATCAACACATGGACTACTGCTTGTGTCCTTTCCATTTCTCATCACTGCTCTTTTCAGAGCATTTCCTTCACCCTTCTTTGGCTTTCTGAACACTGGCTTCATTTGCAACAGCTCTCACGGTGAACAGTGGCCACACCCAAGCCCAGAGATTCCATGCTGCAGGTCCAAACCCCTGGAGAGACCAGTTCTTGTTTGGAGTAGTATTTCCAAATATTTGTGAAAGAAATTTTGACTCAGCCTGTGCCCCATCAACTATGGCCAAGGGCAAAGTCATGTACAAATTGAGAAGAGGAATGTCATGGTAAACTGGACCAAGGTACTAAAAGGTGTCCATTACAATGGGGCAATTGACCAACCAGGCTGGGTCATCAATCCACTCACATTCTCAGGCTTTAACCCATAAAGAGGTGCTCCTGGGGTTAGTTGATTCACCCAGCGATGTCCTGGAAATGAGTGAATCACCTGGAGAAGCAGAGGAGGAAAATACTACTCATGTGAATAAGCAATAACAGTTTTGCTGCCCACCCCCCATAAAAAAAGGGAAAGATTCTGAACCAGTAAGTTTGCAGTGAGCCATTGTTTAGGGTGGGGATATGCTGGTTACCTAATCAGTCATCAAGTGAGGCCTTCTGTACTCCCTAAACATTTCTCAAATCTACACAGGACTCTCCATCTTTTGCCTACATTACTTTAACAATGTTTTGTCTTCAGGGTTCCCTGGTGGTGTAGTGCTAGGCTTCAGGGCTCTTAATGCTGTGGCCTGGGTTCGATTCCCAGTGAGGGAATGACCAAAAAAATCTCCCAATGTTTTATCTTCAAATGTCTTTCAGCGTTTGCCCCTTCAATCCACCTTATAAGCTGTGATGATTCTCAAATGCAAATCTGATCATGCCACTCCTCTGCTTAAAACTCTTTAATGCTCCCCACATCCCAATTGCTTTCAGCATAAAGTACACATTCCTTAACTTGGTTTACAAGGCTCTTCATGCTTACTCTTGTCATTTCATGCCTCACCATCCTCTGCTTCCTTCAATCTTAGATCAGCCTGCACAATTTCAGTGCCTCCAAGAGACACATGCTCTCCTCTGGGCCTTTGCAACATGCTGTTCTCCCTGTTGGCCCATATTTTCATCTGGCCCTGTCATCTAACTAGAAAAGGAACTAATGCAGTTATGTGATTTTGAGACATTCTGGGGGCATCTAGTAGGCATTTGGATAGGCTAGGATTGGTTCTTTAGGAGGCTGAAGGGAGTACCATCCAGAGGTCAGAATGGGTGATTTAGCTTTCAACTGGAGAAAAGATTTGTTTTCTCAGAGAGGAAGGCAAGGAAGCAAGGATGAATACAACTTTGTAGGCTCTCGAGGGGATGTAAGGAGAGGGGAATCATACCTGTTGGTCTCTGTGCATCTGAGGATGAAGAATAGTCATTTGAGATGAGCGGTGAGGTTTAGAATGTCAGAGGAGGCAGATGCAGGATAAGCCAAGGAATCCAACCCAGAGTGAAGTTGGTAAATGTGGCCTTTCTTTACCTGCCCAGCTGCCTGAGTGTAAGAGCAGAAGGAGGACTCTTGTTTTGATCTGTTATTTGGCTTTGGCAGAGTGACACTTTTAGAAGGACAAGAGGGCAACACAGTTGAAGATATTGAAAGAAAATGCTTGAAAAGATCCACCTTGGGATTAGGCCTGTGGTTCCTGGTACTGGGGCTGGTCTGGCTGGTCTATGACAAAATTTTATCAGTTTGAACACCATATTTAGTTTAAAGTGACTTAACAGTCATTTCAAGGGATGGATGGTCCTTTATTTTGAAGTTATATTCTCTTTTCACCTTGATAATGAAAGGTCTTTTAAAAATTAAATTATAGTGGATATACTAGTTTTTCTGGGGCTGCCATGACAAATTGCTACAAACTAGTGACTTAAAACAACAGAAATTTATTCCCTCACAGTTTTGGAGTTTAGAAGTCTGAAATCAAGATGTCAGCAGGATTGGTTCTTTTTGGAGTCTCCGAAGGAGAATCTTTTTCATGCTTCTCTCTAGCTTTTGATGGTTGCAGGCAATTGTTGGTGTTCGTGGGCTTGTAGATGCATCACTCCAACCTCTGCCTTTGTCTTCACATTGCTTTCTCCTCTGTGTCTATGTCTCAAATCTCCCTCTGCTTTTCTCTATAAAGACATCTGTCATTGGATCTAGGGCCCACACTAAATACAGGATGATCTCATCCCAAAATCTTTAATTTAGATCTGCAAAGACACTTTTCCCAAATAAGGTCACACTCAGAGTTTCTGCGGGGTTATTGCTTGGACATATCTTTTTTTTTTTTTTTTTTTCAGGAGGGCCACTATTCAACTCACTACAGTGGTATTAGATGGTAACCATTTTCTCCCAATGTCTATGCTTGTCAGAAAAAAAAATGAAAAAGGGTAAAAAAGATGGGGGAAGGTCTGAGAGAGTCATGTATTAGAGTTGAGATTTCAGAGTAGGAGCAATTGATGGGTATAGTATTGTCTGTAGGGTCCTGGGAGAACTCATGAGAAACACCAACCTAAATCAGGGTAGGGTACTGGACTACATTCCTCCATTGCCCTAAAAAAGGAGACAAAGGACAAATTTGAATTGTAATAAGGGACCTCTGCCAGAAGCCAATGCTGTAAGAATAGAATAAGGGAGGAGTGTAATGTTAAGACTCTGCAGGCAAGGAGGTCAGGAAGGGGCTAAGAAACAGAGTCAAGCTGTTGGAGCGGAAAGATGGAGAGGATAAATAAAGGGTGCTATCTGGCCCTGATCTTGTGACCTCAGGGAGAGTTAGGTGGACTGAAGGCACAGGGGGCAGTAAACTGTTACTGCTTTTCACATGAGTCTTCTTTACTAGATAGTGGGCTCTTCAGGGATAGAAACAGCATCTCACTGAGCCTTCAACACAAGATCTAGCCCATGGAAGAGGCTCACTGAACTGAACTGAAAGAGCTTGTCATTTTGGACCTCTCTTCCTTTCTACCTTTAACATTTAATAAGTTTACTTTAAGTGCAGTTATATTACATATTTTATGTATGTAATGACCAATTGTATTTTTGTTTATGATATGAAAATATGTGGCTTTTGAACATATACTCCTAGTACCTTATGTGCCTTTACTTAGCCCTAACATCACGTAATTTAGAATTTCACATATTGGTACTAAGAGGAGACAAATAGAATCCTGAAGGAAGTTTAGGAAAGAAAAGTGATCTTCACTGAGTCCTTCCTTTGCAAGAAGCATAAGATGAACAGAACACAAGGTACTCTCCACCCTTGAATTAAAAGAATGTCAGTATGGGTGTATCATACATCCCAGGCTTGTACTTTTCTTATTCCAATGGTGATCATTGAGCCCTGGAGGCTGCAACATTTTTCCAGATTTCAAGGATGAGATCTCTTGCAGAGGTGTCTGGGGAGGTTGAAGAAGGCCTTTTGTTTTAATTAATAGATTTTATAAAATATTTCTAAAGATACCAACAATTTTATTGTTCATAGAAGCAAATAAAAATGCTATTAATTTTTTTTTAATTTTTTAAACCAAAATTTTCCATTACAGGAACTGGTCTTATTTTGACCTCCAACACTGAAACATGTAAGACAATTTTTAGATTTGAGACCTGTGGAATTACAGGGAGATTATTGTACATTCCAGAAAGGAGACATGGACTACAAATTGTTCCAAACTATTGAAACAATGACCACAGGAAGTAAACACACTTTAAAGCCCTATATGGTGTGTTACGTTTCAGAAATAAGTGGGGCTGGAAAATGAAACCAGTTTTTCTTCTTGCTGCTGAGTTTCCTGAATTTCCTACAAGCTGCTTGGAATTTTGCAAACAATCGATAGATAATAAAGTAAAAGGACAGTGGAACTGAGTGTCTGTGGTAAAGAGCCTAGAGGCAGCCAGCAGGAGAAAAGGATCACTGTCTGCTCCTTACAGTTTTGTAACCAAAAGCTGTATAATTTAAATTTTTTCTTTCTGTCCTTTTATAAAATAAGGATCAGCTGAGGACTTACAGAAAATACTATCAGGGTAACCTGAACTTAGACTGCCTCAGAACCTTCTTAGAGAGTTCAGTTTCTTTTTATGACTTACATTTATTCACTCAAAGAACACTCACTGGCTACCCACCTTGTGTCAGGCCCAGGCCTGATGCTGGGCACTGATGATTCGGGGACATTCTCTACACAAAGCTTGTCCAACCTGCAGCCTGCAGGCCACATGTGGTCCAGTACAGCTTTGATTGTAACGCAACACAAATTCGTAAACTTTCTTAAAACATTATGAAAATTATGCTTGGACCGTTATTTATTTATTTTTTTTAGCTCATCAGCTATTGTTAGTGTTAGTGTATTTTATGTGTGGCCCAAGACAATTCTTCTTCCAATGTGGCCTAGGGAAGCCAAAAGGTTGGATACCTCTGCCCCTAACCCATGAGGAACTCCAAGAGTGGTGGGGTAGAGATAGACCCGGAAACAGACACTTTAAATATGGAGTGCAGAGGCCAGCACAAGTGGCTGCATGAGCACAGTCAGTGAGATCAGATGCACACAGGTAGGGAGTTTGCCATTTTATAGTGGAGTGCATTGTGTGGAGGAGAAATTGTCTCCTGTTCCGAGAAATGTCGTACTTCAATATAGCCAGTCTTGGGAGTGACAGGAACAACTGTGTAAGAAGAAGCTGGAGAGATAGGCATGAGCTAGATCATCAAAGCTTTGAATGCTAGGCTGAGACTTAAAACTTATCCTAAAGGCAAAAGGAATTACAGTGGGGTTTGTGCAAGGGAGTAAGTAGCATGTTCAGACTTTTTATTTAGAGCTGTCACTGTAACTGTGTAGAGTATGGACTGAAGGAGGCAAGGCAGGGAGATGATTAAGAGGTTGTTACAGTTCTATTAAAAATGATGAAGAACTCTTTGGTGACCTGATATTTGGGTCAGTTTTTAATAAAATTTTTTAGGCTTCAAGCTGATCATATGAATTGAGGAGACTTAGACCATGTGTTTAAAGCACGTACATACAAAGTTTGGGGCAGCCCAAATGTCACCTCTACCAGGAGGCTTTTACTCACCTGCATGTGGGCAGAATTCATCACTGTCTTTGGGGCTTATACAGCACTTTGTTAATTTCTCTATTATTGCACTTACCACATGCCTGGAATTACCGTAGATGCTCAGTTAACTGGCACCCATGCCAGATAAATGTAGTATTATTTCTTAGATTTTTTTGCCGGTTGCTTGAGAGTGCTGGTTGCTTGAGTTCCAGTTAATGGAGAGTCTACTGTATTTATTCCTTTGTTGGCCCTTTATGGGCTCTGGACACAATGTTAGGCACTCTGTCTTACTCGTTTTTGTATCCTCAGTGTTTGAAAGCATCAATAAACATTTGCTAAGTAAGTCAATGAAGAGAAAGGAGGCTGTGTGGTAGTGGGAAAGGTCCCGAACTGGCTATTGGGACCTGGGGCTCTAATTCTGGCTCTGCTACTAAGGGGCTGTGTGACTTTGAACAAGTGCCCTCACTGCTCTGGGTCTCAATTTCCTCATCTGTAAAATGAGAATAAGAATACAATCCTCCTCTTCAGGGTGATGGAGATTAAATGAGGTAACAGAGCTCACCAGCTACCTGCCCTGTTTGTGCCCTGCCCTTGTGAAACAGCCTAGACTATTGTTCCTGTCATTTGGATCTCATTTTCTCTCTCTCCTGGTGAGAACCAAGCTGAAAAGTGGTGTTGCCTTCGTGGAGGGAAAGTCTGCAGTAGCAGTATACATACCATCCAGGTGACCACTGTGTTGCTGGAAGGGCAGACACCAAAAAGAAGGGAGTGTACTAGGCTAGAGAGGCATGCTTTATTTGTCACCCCTTAAAGCTAAGAACCCAAAGTGGGGAGAGTTAATGCAGAGAAGATCTATATCTTGTGCAGATGGGTCTGAGGAAGCCCTTAAACAGTGCCCCTTGGCTCAGTAATTTAGCAGCTTCTAGAGGAATGCCACTTCTATGAAGACCATTCATTCATCTAATGTCATACTTTCTCAGTGCTTTGAGGTGATGTGATTAACCCTATCGAGGCTTTTGAAGTTCTAAGAAAGATATAGAGGAGAGGTAAAAAATTGCAAATACCAAATAAAAGGAATATCATTCTGAAAAAATGGATATTAGACACTCTTATCTTAAGAGATGACAATCAATTCCCAGGTGAGATGTCTTTCTAGAAGACTCACTAGAATTGCTCTTTTCACATTCTAAAGGCAAACTTTTTCATCAAAACTTGATACAGTAGACTCTCAGTTAACTGGCACCCATGGGGATTGGTAGATGCTGGATAAATGTAAGTAGACTCTCCTTTAACCAGAACCAAGCAACCAGCACTTGCTTCAGAGTGCTGGTTGCTTGAGTTCTGGTTAAAGGGGGGGTCTACTTACAGTAGTAGATTCCCACCTTACATAACATGTGGCCTGAAATCTGCAACCTATAATTGGCAGAGTTTTCTTTGGAATTCCATTTATTGAGAGTTTATTTAGCTGCATGGACTTGGCCTTATCACAAGACAAGTGGTCAAAGAAAGATTATATGAGAGGGAGAGTAAAAAAGAGGGGGATTGAGGCTACTGATTCTTCCTCAAAGTTTAAAGTCAGTCCTGGGGTTAAAGCTAGTGATTTTTAAAAAATAATAAAAGTTTCCATTTTGCAAGGCTTTTGAAAAAATATTGTGTGCTCACATGGCACCTTTAATCATGAAGAATTTTTGGCTGAGTTCCAAGCTGATTCTGCTGGCACAGAGAGCTCTGAGATCATACCCTACATTCAGTGCATGGGAGAAATGTTTCATCCATTTCTGAAATAAAGAGGGAGAAATGGAGCATATTTGAACAGTTTCATAGCAAGACCATACCAAGGTGAAAAATGATGGACACCCTATCCATTTGGAGTTATAGAAAGGTATTATTAATTCTAAGTACTATTTTTTTTCCATTCTCATACAGTCTCACAATAAACTAAAGAGCTTGTACAAATCTGAGAGCAGACAGATTTTGTGATTTACCAAAGACTACTTTAAATTAAAAAAATGAAAGGAGGGAGGCAAAGGGAAAAAAGAAAACAACTCCCAAAGTAGCAGGTTGTGACCCAGGAGTTTGTGCTCTTAAGCTGAATTTAATCCACACCCAGGCCAAATATAGTTCTCAGCATGGAAATGGTCCAGAACACCAGAGCCAACATTCTCTACCTTTGCCAAAGAGCCTGAGGCACTTTGGTGACAAGCAGAACCTCACTTCTATTTCTCAACTGACAGTAAGGCCAGCGTCATATGACAGGCAGTTCCCACCACAGCAAGGCACTGGTTCAAGCCCATCTGAAGGAAGTGTGCTTCCCCTTGATTCATCATTGCCTTTCACATTACTGTTATTCTTTGGAAATCTCCTATTCAAAGGTTTATTTGTTGGAAAGTTGGGTTAATACAATTTTAGCTGGCATGGTTGAATCACAGCTTTATTCCATGTGCCAGTCTTGAGCACTAGATTATACACTGTGCTGCTGCTTAACTATATCTCCTAAAGCCTTAGCTGTGGGAAAGGCCTGGGTGATTGCTCTGCGTATTAGAAATTGAAGCCCCACCACTAAATGATGAAAAGTGGTCTAGGCAAAAGCTGCTGTGGAAATCTGAAAGCCATTATCTTTTCCACACTTCCTCTCTTCACCTTCATTTTGTTTGGGCATGCACAGGGACACCCATGAACAAAAATAAACCAACTTGCCCTTGACTGATTGTTCTGCCTTTTGAATTATCAAATGTGAGTACTTTTGGCTCCTAGATAATAGTGAAATAAAGACTGCTGGGAAGCCAGCCACAAATTAGAGTTGATTTTTCAGCATCTTTTACTTAGAGGAATGGTTCAGGACATTTAAATTAACAATGTGCCCTGCCCCCAAAGTTGATCTGGCTTCTGAATCACATTTCGGTTTCAGAAATGTAAGAAAGCAAGCATATAAGAATCCTGATGTGTTTTCTCAGCTCAACCCTGTCCATTCATTCTTAGTGTGTTCTTTTTAATCCATGACTCTATACCCAGTGTATACAACATTTGAACATCTGCTCCCAGGAATTATCCCAACTTTGAGGATCTTTAAGGTAGGAAAGACCACTTCTGGAGGCAGAGGGTGAAACATGACAACTCTTCCACAGGCATGAATTAATACAGCAGAGCCATTCAGGGTGCGAGGTTTTGCTGGGGCTTAAATCAGGTTGTCAACCCAAACACAATGGGCATTGTTGCTCTTGTGTGAAGAGGAAATGGAGCAGTTTTTGGCCTTCCCAGACTATTGTAGGGTCTGCAAAATGGCAATTCCAGGCACGACCTTAGAGAGTCACAAATCTGCTTGTGGCTATTCAATGTTCCTCAGCAAGTTAATTAGCTGTTTCTGAAGTACATGGAAATATTCAGCATTTTCATATTGAAGCATATTATGGTTTTAAGCTTGAGGGGAAGGGACTGACTATGTGGAAGAGAGTCTTCAAGGGAACAGAATAGAGCCATTTGGCTAGGGATTCTAACACCTGGAGCTGATCTCAGAAATCACACATGCACTGTAATTGCAAGCCATTTTTTTCTGGCTTGAGAACTTTAGATGAGGGGCCTATTGTCGCGTCCCACTATTTATTTCAGGTGGGGAGTTACCCGTGGGTTCAAAAGTCCTTGGGTGGGAAGCGCAGAGGAAATGCGAAATGCCTCCTTAAGAAGTGCCTAACTGCTCGGGGAGAACCGGGGACTGGGCTCAAGTAGTCGCTGGGGAACGTTGCAGGGGGCCACGGATACAGCCTCACTGATCAGTAACGGTTTTGCAAATGGGTTTGACAACCTTTGCTTTGACAACTTCTCATTGTTGGGGGTGGGGAGGGCTGTCCCAGTACGGTGAAGAGGTCTGTAGGGAGGGACTCTCTCATCCCGGGGATCTCCGAAGGACCAGAAGAGGGCGCGTCCTGCCAAGTGACAGCAGGCGCGCCTCTCCATCCGCTCCCCTCCCACGCGGCCAGTCTCCAGGCAGAGGTGTTTCGCGCCAGCCCATCCTCTCCCTCTCTTCACTTGTCCGGGAGGACTGAGCCTCAGCGGGAGCCCCGCCTGTCTCCGGGCAGCGTGAGCCTCCGAGCGCTCGCCCAGCCTGTCAGTGGCCGCCGTTTGCGCTTTCCTTTTTTTTTTTTTTTCTCCTCTTCTTTTCTTTTCCCCTTCTGCCTTTGTCCCGCTTAGTAACTGGGTCGGACCAATCGCCGTCTCACCGGCCGGCGCCGGCTGGCTTTTGATTGGCCCGCTT
>PVJL010007435.1:0-78198 GCA_004026885.1 Lyroderma lyra | reverse complement strand
AATAACAAGTGCTGGAGAGGATGTGGAGAAAAAGGAACTCTGGTACACTGCTGGTGGGAGTGCAAACTGGTACAATCACTGTGGAAGGCAGTGTGGAGGTTCCTCAGAAAATTGGGAATGGAGCTACCATTTGACCCAGCAATCCCCCTTCTGGGGATCTACCCAAAACACTTGAAAAGCTTTGTCCGCAAAGACTTATGTACCCCAATGTTCACTGCAGCACTGTTCACAGTGGCCAAAACATGGAAACAACCAAAGTGCCCTGTGACAGATGACTGGATAAAGAAGCTCTGGTACATATACACAATGGAATATTACTCAGCTATAAGAAAAGATGAAATATTGCCATTTGCAACAATATGGATGGACCTGGAGATCATCATGCTTAGTGAAATAAGCCAGACAGAAAAAACAAAGAACTGTATGACTTCGCTCATATGCAGAATATAAAACTGAAAGCAAAGAAAAAAGAAATGAAGAAACAAATAACCCATAGACACAATCAATAGTTTAATGTTTATTTGGGGACGAGGTGGTCAGGGAGGGGAGACAGGGGAGGGGGTGGGAGAGGAGGGGGGAAGCTAAATATAAGGTGATGGAAAGAGAAGTCACATTAGGTGGTGAACTTATTATACATCAAGTTGACAATGCACTGTAGAATTGTATGCCTGAAACCTATGTAATTCTTGCTAACAGATGTCACCCCAATACGTCTAACAATAAAAATCAATTAAAAAAATAAAAGAAACTAGGGAAAAAAAGGAGTAAATTAAAACCAAAGTATAACTAGAATAAAGGAAATAATGAAAATCTAAGAAAAAAAATCAATGAAATAGAAACTGAAAAACAGAAAACATCAATAAAGTCAAAAGCTAGTTCTTTGAGAAGATCAAGAAAATTAATAAACCTCTATCCACACAGATCAGAGAAAAAGAAGAAAAGTCACAAATGACCAATATTTGCAATGAAAGAGGTCACTACAGATACCTAAGATATAAAAGAAAATAAGGGAATATGATGACCAACTTTACACTAATAAATTAGATAATTTTGATGAAATGAACAAACTCCTTAGAAAGATGTGAATCCTCCCTCAAAAAGAAAAAGTCTGAACAGACAGGTCTTTTGAAGGAAAATATTTGGTAGTTCAAAAGCTTCCACAAGGAAAATTCGAGACCAGGTGGCTTTTCTGGTATATTCTCTCTAATGCCAAAGAAATACATAAAGCCAATTCTGCACAAACTCTTACATCATTACCACTATACTAAAACAAAAAAACATCATTAATAGAAACGAAAACCCAGACCAATAATCCCCATGATCACAGATGCAAAAATTCTCGATAAAAAAATCTTATCAAATAAAATCTAACAATATAAGAAGAAATCGTATCACATGATCAAGAGAAGTTTAACACCAGAAATGTAAGGTTGATTCAACATTTGAAAAAATCAATTAATGTACTTCACCATATTAATGAACAAAAGAGAAAAAACCTTTTGAGTATTGCAAAAGATAGCGAAAAAGCATTTAACAAAATCCAACAATCATTACTGAAAATAACTGTTCAAAAACTAGAAATGAAAATAAATTTCTTCAATATAATAAAAGGCATCCATGAAAAATCTATAAGTAATATCATATCTATTGGTAAGACTGATGACTTTAGGCCTAAGATATGAAAGGAGACAGGAAGTCTGCTCTCATTATTTCTATTTATTATTATACTGTAAAGTGAAATAAGGCAAAAATAAAATAAAATATACCAGGTCTATCCAGAAAAAAAACAATCCAGCCATTGTCAATATAAGGAGAAGGGTTTACATGACATCTATGTAACCAGGCAGCCAAGGAGAGTGGAGTGGAGTGCCCATGTGTGAACAGTGAGGACTTACTTCACTTTATGAGTCAGTGGGAGCACTATATGCTGTTGAGTGAAATTGTGTACTGGATAGCTGTCCCATTTAAAATGAATGAGTAAGGAAAGCAATGAACCTGCCTCAAATTTTGAGTTGAGCTTGCATATTCCTCCATGCAAACTATTCTAATGATTCATAAGATTTTCAGGGATGATGCAGTTAGTGCTATGCAAATGAAAGTGTGGTACAAATGCTTCAAAGACAGTCGACAATCTGTTGAAAGTGACCCATGTTCTGGAAGACCTGCAGCAAGCAGGACACCTACAAAGGTGAAACGGGCTGCAATCAACGAAGATCGCCGATTGACAGTAGCAGAACTAGAAGCTAATCCAGGGATTCCAAAAACTACTGTGTCTGAGCTTTTGATGTAGGATCTCGACATGAAATGTGTCATAGCAAAATTTGTTCCTTGTCTTCTGCTGCCAGAGCAGAAGCAACACTGTGCTGCAGTTCCTAATGACTTGTTTCAAACTGCTATCAATGAACCAGATTTCCTCAGGAAGATCATAACCAGAGATGAATCGTGCACGGGTCTATGACTATGATCTGGAAATGAAAGGCCAGCCGTCCCAATGGAAGTCACCTGGTTCTTCAAGCCCAAAGAAGGCACGGCAAAGTCGTAGCAAGATCATGACCACGTTAATTGTGTTTTTTTTGATTGGGAAGGTGTTGTTTATCATGAGTACATTCCTCCACGCCAAACAATTAATGAGGAGTATGAGTACTACCTCAATGTTCTTCATTGATTGAGAGAGACAATATGAAGATAATAGCCATAGCTATGGGTAATTAGTGATTGGCAGTTTCATCATGACAATGTGCCTGCCCATGCATCATGTCTCCTGCAGAGTTTTTTGGTGAAGCATTGAATCATCCCGGTGACTCAGCCCTGCTATAGCCCAGATTTGGTGCACTGTGATTTTGGCTTTTCCCAAAATTGTCATCATCTTTGAAAGGGAAGATATTTCAGACTGTCAATGAAAATCAGGAAAATACTATGAGGGAGCTAACGGTGATTCCAACAAAAGATCTTGCAGAGCGTTTTGAACAATGGAAGAGATTCTGGGAGACCTGTGAGGTCTCAAGGTGCCTATTTAGAAGGGGATTGAGATGTCATTGTCCTATGAACAATATTTCTTGTATCTTAGATCTTGTTCAATAAATGCCTTTGATTTTCATATTATATGGCTGGATACTTTCAGGACAGACCTTGTACATATTAACAAGTATTTTGAACACCTGGAAAATGAAAACTTTACAATAATGGCATTTAAAATAGCATAAAAATATGAGATGCTTGGAGTTCCCTGGTGGTGTAGTGGCTAAGGCTTTGGCGCTGTCAACGCTGCAGCCTGGGTTCGATTCCCAGCCAGGGAACTACCCACATACAAAAAAACAAAAACAAACAAACAAAAAAATATGAGATGCCTACAGATAAATGAAACAAAATATGTTCCAGA
Source organism: Lyroderma lyra (assembly GCA_004026885.1). NCBI lineage: Eukaryota > Metazoa > Chordata > Mammalia > Chiroptera > Megadermatidae > Lyroderma > Lyroderma lyra. The sequence continues at coordinate 74,819 of PVJL010007435.1, read as the reverse complement.
TTTGTACATTGAAAACTATAAAACATCATTGAGGCAAAAAGAGAAAGATACTATGCTCATAAATTGCAAGAATCAATATTAAGATGTCTGCCCTCCCAAGTTATTTACTAATTTAATAATATCCCAATTCAAATCCCAGCAGTTTTTTTAATTGACTAGGTGATCCTAAAATTCATATAAAAAGGCAATGAACCTAGAATAACCAATATAGTTTTGAGAAAGCATAAAGTTGAAAAATGTATGCCGTTGGTCTTCTCAACTTATTACAGATAGTATTAAGATAGTATGCTACTGCTTGCTACGTATACATACTCGTAGATCACTGGAACAGAATAGTGTGAGAAACACGCCTTAACACACAGAGTCAACTGATTTTTTTTAGTCAAAGGAATTAACACACATGAAAAGAGTTGTCTTGTCAACAAATGGCCAAGTGGTGCTGAAACACCTAAATATCATAAGCAAAAAAACAAAACAAAAATTAAGTAAAACAAAATTGCAATCCACACTTGATACCATATACAAAATTAACTCAAAATGGATCACTGACCCAAGAGTAAACTTTAAAACTGAAATATAGAAGAAACATCTTTGTGATTTTGGGTTAGTCAAAGACTTCTTAGATATGATACCAAAAGTATAATTTATAAAAGAACAAAATGATAAATCATATTTCATCAAAATGAAAAACTTCTCGTCTTCCAAGGAAATAGTTAAGAGAATGAAAAGACAAATCACAGACTAGAAGCAAATATTCACATAACATATATCTGATAAAATACTTGCATCCACACGTTTAAAAATATATAAAAATACAAGTCTCAAAACTCAATCGGAAAGCAAATAACCCAATACTAAAATGGGAAAAAAGATTTCAACAGACATTTCACCAAAGAAAACATACAGGCAACAAATAAGGACATGAAAAGATGCTCAAAAGGTACAAATTAAAAACCAGAATAAGATATCATGACACATTTATTACAATGGCTAAAATTAAAAAGATTAGTCAAAGTAAGTGTTGAAGATGTAAAGGAACTAGAATTCTCACATACTGCTCATGGGAATGCACAATGGTACAACCACTTTAGAACACAATTTGACAATTTCTTTAAGAGTTAAACATTTAACTACCATGTGGTCCAACCAATTCCACTCCAAGGTATGTACCCAAAGAAAATAAAAGCATATAAGGGGCAACCCCCCAAAACCGGAATTATCTTCTGGAGGGTGGGCCCCGTGTAGTACAGGATTCTACCACTAGGTAAGTGTTCTAAGAACCCATCTGCATCAGTGCACAGGTGGCGTTGCTGTGAGAGGCTGCATTCCACTTCAATAAAGTTTTCTGGACACTCTTTTTTTTTTTTTTTTAATTCATTTTTATTGTTAGACTTATTGGGGTGACATCTGTTAGCAAGGATTATATAGGTTTCAGGCATACAATTCTACAGTGCATTGTCAACTTGATAAGTTCACCACCTAATGTGACTTCTCTTTCTATCACCTTATATTTAGCTTCCCCCCCTCCTCTCCCAACCCCTCCCCTTTCTCCCCTCCCTAACCCACTTGTCCCCAAATAAACATTAAACTATTGATTGTGGACACTCTTTGAATGTATTTGCCTATTTCATGATGGGTGATTTACATGAACAACGTGTGGCATGACAATGCACCTCATTGTGCTGAGTGTTCAGCACTTTTTGACCAAAAACAGCATGATCCCCATGCCCCACCTTTCCTATTCACCTGATCTCAACCCTAGCAATTTTTTTTCCTCCAACTTTTTTGTTTCCCTGGATGAAAAAAGTCCTCAAACAAAAATGCTTTGCTGATGTGGAAGAGGTGAAACAAAAACTGGCAGAAGCACTAAAAGACATAGAATTCAATGTGTTTAAAAACTGTTTTGAGCAGTGGAAAAAGTGTCTCAATAGATGTATTGCATCCAACAGAGAGTACCCTGAAGTGACTAAAGTTCAAACATGTAAGAATAAATACACAAATTTTTTTTGGTTTTATCTTCATAATTTTTTTCTCATTTTTTCAATTACATTTGACATAAAATATTATATTGGTTTCAGGTGTACAGCATAGTAATGAGACATTTATATAACTTACAAAACCCTTATTCTGATACATCTGGTTCCCATATGGCACCATATATATAGTTATTACAATGTTATTGACTATATGCCCTATGCTGCACTTTATATCTCTGCAACTACTGTATAACTATGAATTCTATTTCTTGATTTCTTCCCCTTTTTCACTAAGCCCTCCTACCCTTCTCCCTTCTCCCATCACCCCAACAAATCTGATGCCACCCAAAGTTACTGAAACATTATTGACTATATTCCCATGTTATACCCTATATCTACATAACTATTACTCAGTAATCACCAAAATGAACTTTCCAATCTTTTCCCGTTATTACATCCCCTCCCTCAACCCTCTTCCCATCTGGTAACAAAGTTTTCTAGATCCATGAATCTGTTCCAATTCTGCTTGTTTATTTTCTTCTTTGGATTTCACCTATAAGCAAAGTCAACTTGCATCTGTCTTCCTCTGGTTGACACTCCTCTCAGTGAGATACCCTCCATGTCTTTTGAATGGATTAATTTATATTGAAGGCAATTATTGATGTGTACCTATTGCCATTTTATTATTCATAATTTTGCCCCCCTCCCCCCCACCCCCACTTAAAGCTGTCCCTCTAACATTGCTTATAATACTGGTTTGGTGGTGATGAACACCTTTAGCTTTTTCTTATCTGAGAAGCTCTTTATATGTACTTCTATTTTGAATGATAGCCTTGCTGGGTAGAGTAATCTTGGTTGTAGGTCCTTGCTTTTCATGACATTGAATATTTTCTGCCACTCCCTTCTGACCTGCAAAGTTTCTATTGAGAAATCAGCTGAAAGTCTCATGGGAGCTCCCTTATAAGTAACTAGTTGCTTTTCTCTTCCTGCTTTTAGTATTTAATCTTTGTTTTTAAACTTTGTCACTTTAATTATAATGTGTCCTGGTGGGGGCCTATTTGGGTTTATCTTGTTTGGGACTCTCTGTGCCTCCTGGGCTTGTACGTCTTATGTCCTTCTCCAGTTTAGGGAACTTGTCAGTCATTATTTCTTCAAATAGGTTCTCAATTCCCTGCTTTCTCTCTTCTCCTTCTGGTACTCCCATGATGTGAATGTTGTTACACTTGATGCTGTCCCATAGGCCCCTTATACTATCGTCCTTTTTTTTGGATTCTTTTTCTTTTTGCTATTCTGATGGGATGTTTTCTGCTACCTTATCTTCCAATTTGCTGATTTGATCCTCTGCTCCATCTGGTCTGCTGGTGATTTCTTCTATTGCATTCTGAATTTCAGTTATTATATTCTTCATTTCTGACTGGTTGATGGTTTCTATATCTATAAATTTATTATCTCTCTTTTTTTAAAGTTTTCACTAAGTTCCTTGTGTATCCTTATAATCATCATTTTGAGCTCCGTGTCTGTTAATTTGTTTGCCTCTATCTTGTTTAGTTCTGGAATTTTCAGCTGGTCTTTTATTGGAGCTGTATTTCTTTGTTTCCTCATTTTGGATACATCTACATTGTTTTTTATGTATTAGGTAGATCTGCTATTATCTCCCAGTCTTGCTGGATAGCCTTATGTAAGTAGGTGCCTGCCCTATGGGGCCCTGAAACTGTCTCCCTGGTCACCTGCTCTGGGTGCTCCTGCAGATTCTGGTTTGGTGCCAATACTGTGCCTGGAGCTACTCAGCAGAAGTATCAGAGCACACCAATGCTGGTTGCCACCAGCCTGGGGCCTGCAGACTTAAATAGTTTTCCAATAAAGATTGCAATGTAGGCAGAGCTGGCTGTTCACAGGAGAAAGTGCCTCTGGCATTGGGGCTGCTGAGTGGGGGTGGGGTCCCAATGAGTCAGTAGGGTAGAATGACCAGAGCACATGAGACCAATCAAGTTCAGATTTGGCCATCTGGGGCAGGGGCAACACAGGAAAGATGGCACCTACAAGCCAGCTACATTTGAGGAGGATGCACCCAGGAAAAATGGTGACTGTCCTCCAGTCCTTGCCCCTAAGCCACACACCTCACTCTGCCCCACTTATACCTCCAATGTCCCCTGAGTCACTGTCCCTCTGCCAGAGCCCAGGGTGTCTGCAGAGGCATCTTAAGAGGACATCTGGGTTTCCCACAGCTTTTTGTCCCAACCAAACAGCTGGAGTCATATGTTGTGGGGTTCCTCTTCCCAATGCCAGTGCTCTAGGCTGGGGGGCTTGGTATGGGGCTGGGGGGTCCCTTGCTCCTCTGGGGGGAACCGCTGTGGCTGAGATATCCCTCCCTGATTCTCTACCACCACTGGAAGTTTGGCTCCTTTCATGTCTGTGCTCCTCCTACCAGTCTCAACGTGGCCTCTTCTTTTACGTGTCCTTAGTTATAAAATTTCTGCTCAGCTAGACTTTGGATGGTTCTCCAGGTTGACGATTCAATAATTTAGTTGTAATTTTAATATGTTCATGGAATGGAGGAGGTATAGTGTTTACCTATTCCACCATCTTGGATCTCCCCCATAAATTCAAATACATTATTTTTTATAAATAAATTCCAGTTTTTGGGGGGTCCTCCTGGTATGTCCATACACAAATGGTCACAGCAGCTTTACTTGTAAAAGCCAAAAACTGGAAACAACCCAAATGTTCAAAAATAGTAACCACATAAACTGCAGGATAGACAAACAATGAAATACTACTCAACAATGGAAAAGGAATAGAGTACTGATACATTCTGCAACATAGTTGGAACATAAACTAATTATATAGAGTGAAAGAAGTTATAAAAGAAAGACTTCGTAATGTAAGATTCCATTAATATAAAATTCTAGCAAACCCAAAACTAATGTAGAGAAATTGAAAGAAGACCAAGGTGGGATGAGTGAAAGTGGGGGGTTAAAAAGGAACACAAGAAAATTTCTAGAGTGTGATAAGTATGTGCATTATCTTGGGTGTGGTAAAGGTTTCACAGACAAGGGCTGTCTGGAGAGAATCCAGCCATGTAATATGAAAAACAGAACCATTTATGGCTGGTTTTTTCTGGACATCCCTCATATACATATGTCAAACTGTGCATTTTAAATATGTATACTTTATTGTATGTCAATTTTACTTCCATAAATCTTTTTAAAATAAATAATATGTGTATATACAGAGGGTGCCAAAAGTATGTATACACATTTTAAGAAAGGAAAAAACTGTATTAAAATTATAATAATATATACTGATAACAAAAGATGAATAAAAATTATGTTTGATTTCTATAATAGCAAGAGGTGCTCAAAGTGATTACCATCAGTGTCTAAGACACTTCTGATTATGGGAAACTACTGCTTGAGCAACGTTGACTCAGGGTCCACCTGTATTGCTGAGCATGCCATTTCAATTTCTTCCCGAAGTACCACCAGTGCAGTGGATTTCTACAGTACATCACATCTTTTAAGGTCCCCCACAGGTAGAAGTCAAGGGGTATTAAGTCAGGAGAACATGAAGGAAAATTCAAACAACATCTGTGAATTTCAAATACCACTTCAAAATGGTCTTGTGCTCCTTGAATGACGACCATGCTTTTGCTATTATCTTTTACAGTCCTGCCTGTCCCATGGTGACACTATCATTCATTTGATTAAAGCTATCTTTTGAGCAAATGTCATGCTACCCATTGTTATGGTAATTCGATTCAACTTTGTAAAGTAATACATAGGTAACATCATTTAAAATGCAAATAAATTTTTTTGGCATCCCAGGTATATGAATATCATTTATGCAGCAATGTGTAGTATACTGAAAGTGAGTAGAACATCACAGACTACACAGAAAAATTGAGTCAGGGGAAACTAGGAAATGAAAAAAAATCTATTCATAAAATGGTATAAATTTCATTCCTATATGTATTTCATTACTAATAACCACAAAATTAGTTTTGAATAACACACTTTATTTACACCAAGAAAAGCTATAAATCTCCTTCCCTAGAATTTACTGCAATCTTTCTAAGTAATTCAGAGTATATATTTTGACAGGAATGATATATATCAAAACAAAACATTTAAAATCGAGACAGTCCTATAAATTCCAGGATCTATGTCACAGTATTTGTAAATACAGTATGTTACATTGAGCAACATGAGGCAACCATTACTGCTAGGTTGCAAATACTCTGCCCTCCTAATAATCTCTGAATATTAAGGACTTGAGCTTGTTCTCTTAATTAAAAAACTGATCAATTCTCTTCTGCTATTTGTCTAATGACCATTTTCCAAATAACCATGTTACATTCAAAATTTCTACTTAACTGTCTACAAGATTATCAGAAAATAAGAATACTTCATGTGGCAACTTCTTCAGTGAAAAGGTACTTTTAAAATATAATATGAAAACAAAAAATATACTTACAGCAGCTACAGGGATAAGAATCTCCACAAATAAACCAGCAAGTGCATGTTTTATATCTTTATCTTTTACTTCTAAGAAATACTGAGCACATTCCTTGAGAGGGGGAAAAGGTACATTAGATTAACAAAAGAGGAAGATTAAAGAATTTTTAATATCACAATAATTTTGTAAACACTTTGCAATTATACCAAAAAGCTAAGGTCAAAGCAAGCTCAAATTAAAATAGACACTTGACACAAGGAATAGCAATGTCATTAATTATATATACTTTGCTTCTTTTTAAAAGTCATGAAAAGCAAGAAAAGCCATTGTTAGGCTAAATCTACTACAACTGAGAAGGTATATCACCTGCATAAATTGAAATGATGCTTCAAAATCTTCTACAGGATACATTTTCACTCGGAAAAATTTCATTCCCATTATTAAGCTGATGATGCTTTGTACCACATGTGGACTTTGTTCTTTTTGTCGCAGTTCTTTTAGTTCTGTCATAAACTTCTTCCTCACAGCCTGAAACCTTTAATACACAAAGATACATAATTTCATATAAATTAAAAACAATGATTTTCTACGCATTAGTGAGGTTGAAATCAAGAAGTGTTTTATCTAAACATCATTTTTTCCGCCCTCATCAAAATTACCAGAAAAGCATACAGAGAAAGACAAAATTATTTGCTATTCTAAATTTCCTGTTCATTTATTTTAAAATCAGAAGTTTCTTAAAGAGAAATAATAGGATTTATATATTTCTATGTCATCAATACAGCACCATTACACTTTAATAACTAATAATTATAATTAAAATAAGATCAAATAACCCACCCATAAAATATCCTCATGTAAATTAGAGTATCTCCAATTTTTAAGGCTCATTTTTATAAAGTCTGTAGTTTGAGTTATGTGGAAAGTAGATTGTAGACTACAAATTTGTTTAAAGAGGTAAACCAATTAATGGTACACTTTAAAACTAATTATCATTTAAAATTAGTATCTTACTACACTACAGAAAAACTGAAGAAGAATGGGAGGACACAGTTCTCACAATCTGAATAAGCTAAAGCAGGGGTATTCAACCTTTCAGCTGGCTTCCCTGGGCCACATTGGAAGAAGAATTGTCTTGGGCCAGACATAAAGTACACTAACACTAATGATAGCTGATGAGCTAAAAAAAGGTCTGTGCATAATTTTCAGAATGTTTTAAGGAAGTTTCTGCATTCAAAGCCGTCCTGGATCACATGTGGCCTGTGAGCTACAGGTTGGACAAGCATGAGCTAACAAATGAAAATGTTATGGAAATGTGAGCACCATTCTGGATTCAAATGACAGTACCTGTTAAGGATACTAAATTTTTCTTTGCTTACAATGGAAAAAGATATCTAATAGCTTAGTAATCAATAATACTTTATTTTTCCCCTCCATACTTGTATTATTATAAAATAACTAAAAATCTTATCGTTAATGTTTCCTGGGGAAACCAGTTCCTGAAAGTTATGATGACACATGAAGCATATACTTCCTAATGGTTAATGACTACAGTGGGGAAAACAAAAATTACATACTCGTGAAATATAGATAAATGATAGGAAGTATAAACATCTATTTCAATTTGAGTCCTGGAGAATTCAATAGTATTTTCCATGAAAATATTCTTTTATGTTTTATTAAGAAATATAAGAGCTGGATAAAAATTTTGTTATTACAATATTAGAATCCAGGGGTTTCTCTTTTCTTAAATTTCTCATAGTAAATATTAGTTACTATAATCAAAGAAAATGCATAAACAAGATTCTAAGACATCTCCCAGCCTTTCTCTTTATCTCATCCCTTTCCCATTTCACCACCTGCCCCCTCAAATGTCAGTACTATCAGCCTAACCTAACGTGGCTCCATGCACATTTTCTTCAATGCTCATTGTGTGTATCGGTGGAAAATACCTCAATATTGCTTTAAGTGACTAGTGAGGGTGAGCAATCATTTCAAAAATTTACTTAGCCATTGGATTTGTAATCCTTACCATCCTAAAATTAAGTTAGAGGTGATATATGTTCTCTTGGATCCAACTTGCTAATGTATTACTTAGAATTTCTAATCTATATTCCTGATAGAAATTCATTTTTGATAAAAATTTTTTAAAATCATGAACTATAATACCATAAAAATAAATACATCATTATTTGTGTCCATGGTTTTCATGCCTATATTCCTAAGACAGAGATTCACTGTTAATTAAATGTAAATGAGATATTAAGATATTACTGTCTATGCCTGAATCACTTAAAATACTCAAACTATGTTCTAAGTTCTATAGCATTGGTTATACAAGGGTCCTTAGTATATTACAAAGGATAAAAAAATATATTACTTAATATTAAAATATAGTCTACTAAACATTAATACTGCTTGCCTACTTAGTACTTAATAAGGTTTTTATATGATAATTTCAGGGTCAAAGATTCTAAATGGCATGGAGGAAAATCCAAATTGATACTTTTTACCTTACAAATTTCCCAGTAGCAACAAAGGAAATTCAAAATCTTCCACAGTCTTTAGGGGAAACAAAAGATACTAAGGACTAATATCTTTTTAGTGTTTACTGTAATGATAATTCAATACAATTCAATAAGCGTCACTCCTAATGAATAATACTTTTCATGGAGTAAATTATTACCTTTTATCTTTCCTTTATGGCATTTCTTCTATGAGTCAAAACTCAGTTTAGTATTAAAACAAATAAGATGATTAGAGGGCAGAAATTGCATTGTTATCTCAGAAATAAACGCATTCAACTGGAAAGTATTAAAAGTAATTATTAGCTCTGTAAAGAGTTCTAAGATTTAAAAAAAAAATTTCTCATAGAATTATTAAAAATAGGAAATAAAGTAATACTCTGACTATTCTTGGCAATTTCTTACTTCTTGAATTCGGACATTTATGGAAAACCCCAAAAAAATGAAAATAAGTTATAAAATTAAGACATGGGTGTTACTTTAAAATCCCCTTTAAGGTATAGAGCAGCTTAGTAATAAAAGGCAGAGCAGGCTTCACAAGAACTCTATGACAAATACTGTAGATTTAAAATGATCAGTGTCTATTATATCAGTAATGAAGCATCTAAGATGAAAAGCAAGTCAAATCAGTGAAACTTACTTTGATTGGGTAAGAACCCCTATCACCTCTGCGTATAAATCTGCAATAATATGCACATTCCCAGTGTTGGTTCCTGAATATCTAAAAGAGAACAAATGTTTAATTCATTAAATTTTTCTACAAACGCTCCTTCTTAATAAATCTCAAAATTCCCTATCAAAGTATTGTATAATTTTCTCTGAAAATTAATTTATAGAATGATAAAAACCACATGAATTTGTATCTCTAGATTTTAATTGGCCATGAAATTTAACTTTTTGATTCTTGTTAATTTAATCAATTGTTTTAAGAATTATTTTTACAAAATTGTTCCTATAAGTGTTTTGTGTGGATTCAAAAAAAATAGGAAGATAATTACTTTGAACACTAAAAACAACTGATCAATGAGAGTTCAAAGTGTATTTCAACTGTCTAAACTTGGACTACAACAGTCCCAAGAAAGCAACAATCCCAAATTAGTATTTTACTTACCCTTCCTTATGTTTAAAGTGCTTGAAAGCTAAGTTTAGAACTTCATGAACTAAGGGATCGGGCACAGGATGAACAGGAATCTAGAATTTAAAAAAATAATCAAGTGAGTAAGAGCTAAATAGGGTAGAAGTCTTATGAGTAGGCTCATTTCAAGTAATTAAATTATCAATTTTAATTTTCATAATGATGTATTACTAATCTGTCAACATTCTTATTTTCTAAAAATGTCAATTTTTAATGTTATTTTTTCTTTAACAATTCAGTTTAACATCTAGTTTAAAAATCTCTAAATTTAAGAATATTAGCTTCATAATTACAAATCATTAATATGTAAAACAAATCAAAAGATTCAAATCAGAAAATAAAATTCCTACTCCTATCCCCAAATATAATCACTATGGAAAACTTGGTAATATGGGCATATCCTTCCAGACTTATTCACATACAAACACTCCCTTGTTTTTAGTTAACAGGATGAACCTCTCCATGCCAGTAATTAGAGTTCCTCCTTCTATTTTAAAACAGACACATAATACTCAGTATGCTCCTCATTTAATGAACATTTCAGTCCAGATTTTTTTGGGGGGTGGGGGGCAGGTAGTTCCCTGGCTGGGAATCAAACCCAGGCCGCTGCATTGAGAGTACCAAAGCCTAGCCACTACACCACCAGGAAACTCCCACCCAGTCCAAATTTTTGATAGTTAATATATATTATACAATAAACATCTGTGCATTTAACATTATATACTTGTATGCTTTCATGGGAAAGAATCCAAAAAGAGGAAATGATGGGTCAAAAAGATTATACAAGTCATTATCCATATAGATTCTAGTTCCATGCATGTGTGGGTCTATTTTTGAGCTCTCTATCAATTTGTTATATGCCTGTACTAAAATCATGTTATCTTAATTATTAGAGCTTATTAATAAATTCTGCTGTCTGGTACTGCAAGTCTCCCTTATTTTCTTCAGAGGTAACTTGGCTATTCTTGGCCTATTGCTGCTACATTTTTAATTGTGGGTCATCTCTTCAAGTTCCACAGTAACTGTTAAGATTAATTACTAGAGTTGGAATAAATCTATACATACATTTGAGGATAACTGTGTTCATACACATTTATATGGAATATCTTTCCACCTCTTTAAAGGCTTTCAGCAAACTTTTATCATTTTCTATTTTTGTCCTGTGTTATATTTGATTCCATTAGTAATAAGGAGAATGAAAATGCACAAGATATCATTTTACACCTATTTGATGGGGAAAAAATTAAGTCTGACAATATCAAATAGTATACGAATGTTCATATACATTGCTCATGAAAGTTTAAATCAATTTTTTGCATAGTGTGCAATCTAGTGAAGAGGATCAAAGTATATACTACTACAAAATATGGCACTGTGACAAAAGAATTATTTTGAGCTGAAGGCAACTGAGAAACAGCAGATGGAGGGAAAGCTCTCTATTCTCCCCCTTTCTGGCTAAAAGTAGAATAACGAGAAGAGAATCACGATTATTGCTAGAAAACTGATGACACAAGAAAGAAATGAAATTTATTCATCACTTTCATGGAAGCTAATTTTAATATCCCATATTTAATAAATTTAATAGGATAGAAACTGAATTTATTCTACATAGTAAAGTTCAAGAATTCAGAGACTCTAGAAAAACAGAAAATCTTCGATTTTTTGCAAGTTGCTTGAGAGTTTTGCTGGTTGTCTGAGTTCCAGTTAACTGAGAGTCTACTGTACATTACTAAAACACTTATAACAGCCTTACAAGGTAGATATTTGTCCCTTACTTTACAGGTGAGGGAACTGAAGTTCAAATGTTGGTGCATACTTCTCTAGAATATGCTGTGTGCCTAGTTTCTGATATATTAAATCACATTTCATAAATGAAAAACATGAGAAAAAAAACTTGCAATTTTTTCACATTTTAAGAAAAGAGGCAGAGAAATAGAAGTGAATTAAGAAATATATTGTACCTTTAATTTGAGGGGATAATAGCATAATCTCAAAAAATGTTATTTAATGAATGAACATTATCAGAATGCACAAACATTCTTGAACTCCTTATTTTCCCTCTTATTTTCAATAGTGAAAAAAAAAAATCAATCCCCAAAATGAATTTTAAAAGTAAAGAGAAATCCAATTTCAGAAAAAGTTCTACTTTCATGGAAAATATTCTCATCTTTAGTATCAAGAATTTTTCAGATCTTGTCATTTATATGATTTTAGTAGCAACTCTAATTCTACGTGAATGCTCAAGAAGCATGTGAATGTATCCTAAAGAATACCCAAGTACTAGGCCAAGGTTATTCCCACTACCACCTCCCAAAATTTAATGCTTTCATCAGATCATGAAAGTGAAAAACAACAAAACTGGGGTAAGATATGGATACTGGGGACTCAACAATGCTCATGCATTACATAAAAGACCAGCACTCAACACAAAGGGGAAAGAATAAATTCATGTCTTAGCAAAATTATGAATAACTCCATAACCTTCAGAGCTGCTGCTTATCAACATCTAAAATATAAACATTATAAGCCAGACAGAAAAAACAAAGAACTGCATGATTTCACTCATATGCGGAATATAAAACTGAAAGCAAAGAAAAAAAGAAATGAACAAACAAATAACCCATGGACACAATCGATAGTTTAATGTTTATTTGGGGACGAGTGGGTTAGGGAGGGGAGAAAGGGGAGGGCGTGGGAGAGGAGGGGGGAAGCTAAATATAAGGTGATGGAAAGAGAAGTCACATTAGGTGGTGAACTTATTATACATCAAGTTGACAATGCGCTGTAGAGTTGTATGCCTGAAACCTATGTAATCCTTGCTAACAGATGTCACCCCAATAAGTCTAACAATAAAAATGAATTAAAAAAAAAAAAAAAACAACAATAAAAAAAATAAATAAATAAATAAAATATAAACATTAAATCTGAAAATATAGAAGATCTACTCCACCTTTTGATACTTCACAACAGCACTAATAAAACTAAACCAAGAGCCTGAAATGGCTCACAAATCTGGTTTCCCAATCTTCTTGTGTGTTTCCATGAATAAATGTCTAAAATTCAATATAAAAAGAAAATTGCTTTGAACTTTCTAAATGCTACATTGCTATCAAAACATACTTTCATCATAAATTTTAGAGCCTTTCGTACTAACACACCAAAATAATTCTTCTGACATTTTTGAAAAAATGAAGTTAGTCCTCAAAACATCTTGAATTAATTTTGTTTCCACAATGAATCACATTAATTTCATCACATTTATGCTAACTCAACTCTTTGTCAAACTTGTTATGATTAAAATTTTAATTTAACAAGATGCTGGCCATTGTAGCTAATTTTATCTCTCTGATTTTACCACTAATTTTACTTTTAGTATTAAAGGGAGAAAACTTGGACTGAAAAAGTAAACTAGCTTTATAATCTTAAGCAAGTCACTTCAATTAAGAACATTTCTTCATCTGTAAAATGAAAATAACAAATATATATTAGGCATTTTCCATGTCCTAGGCATTTAATTCTCACGATTCTACAATAATGGTACTATTATCATCCCTCCCTCACAGAAGAGGACAGAGTTAGTAGGTAATTATTCGCCCAAGTTACTCAAGTCAAGTAAAAGACACAACAGGGATGAAAACATTTGCTGTGATGATCTCCCAGTTTACTATAATGACCAGCTCATACAAAGGATACAAAGTCTTTATGCATTGTGAAGAGTTCTACACATGTGTGATTATCACTGAAGACATGACAAGTTATTCAAGAAACAATTTCTAATAATGATGTCAAGGACTAACCCACTAGGAATATTTGCTCCTCCTTAAGACTGAACCAACCATGTATTAATACTTCAATGCTCCTGGGATTGTTTATATCATCAAAATAAAACTAAATCACATTTTAATGTGTGTATTATTATGTGGGACAAAGTAAAAGTCTATTAAATTATATGGATTACTCTCTGGAACTATTAAACCCTACTTTACTTTGGCACCGAAGAAAACTGCGTTAGTCTGTTGTGACACATCAGAAAGTTCTATTGATTTGTACTTCATTTTCTGCAGTTTTATTAGTTTTGAAGAAGCTGAAAAGATTTGCGTTTTCATGGTAAAGAAAAAAAACCTATACAGGATTTTAAAGAAAGTGTATTTATGCTCTTGGTGATACATTTTATTCCTTGATGGGTATATCTGAATGAAGGTATGAGGATAACGATAAAAGAGAGACATGGGTAAGTAAAAAACAGACCTGTAGCTTAGAATAATGTGGTGACAGAACCAAAAACGAAGATGAGCTATCAGAGCCACTGTACTTTTCTTTCCTGCATTTGAGCCCATGTGAACCATGGATCAGAAAGGATTTTGATCCATGAAAAAATGAGCCCATTGAAGGACTATTCTTAAATTCATAGCGACTGATTTTTTCTACCAGAGAAGCTTTCTGGATTATTTGAGAGAAAAAGAAGGAGGAGAAAGAGGATGAAGACAAAGATGACAAGGAGGGAAAAAGAAGAAGGGGAGGAAGGAAAACTTCCATGAGGTAATCTGTGCATTGAAGTTCCGAAGCCAGTGCAACTAGGGGCAGCTTTTAGATCAGAAGAGAGGCTGATTGCTAAGGAGAAAAATGTCATAGGAAACAACGGAGAAAAGGCACAGTGTAGCTAGTTCAGTCCTAAATGTCAGTGTAGGGAGTTTTCAATTTCTCCTGACAGAAGGAGAAACTCTATGCTACTTAACTAAGCAAAGAAGTATAAATGCTGATTAGCAAACCACTCAAATGACCTATATCAAGCACACACAAGATGCTAGGGATCAACCACAATGAGACCCAGTCAAAGGCCATTCTGGTGTGGGGCCAGTTCTGGTCCCCAGTGCCCGCCCTGCACCTTGTTACTTCAGGATCTTAGGATCCCAGCTAAGCTAAGGGATCACAGAAAGTAAATCTAGCTTGTTAGTATAACTCCCAGAGAAAATTACTTCCCAACATTTGCTAAAACACCTTTATGATGAGTACAAATTAAAGTGATTTTACCTTTGATTAACACATTTATCTATTTTACATATTTAAAATTATTTTTATTTGCAGATTTCAGATATTTAGATTTCAGTATCTTTTCAGAGACACTGTAAAAATAGGCAAAGCATAAATGATTACATAATTCAAATATGTTTATGTTGGCTATGTAAAAAAAAAGACTAGCCATTAACTTTTATCTTACATTTACCATTTAATATCATATTATATTCTATTCCATTTTATATATTTAAAAAACCTCCCTTTCCAAACATGTTATATGTAAAGTGTAATTTTTATTTTTTTAGGTTTCCTAAATTGTTTCAACATTTTTTTTTTTTTGGTAGTTCCCTGGTTGGGAAATCAAACCTAGGCTGCAGCGCTGAGAGCGCTAAAGTCTAGCCACTACACCACCAGGGAACCTCCCCTAAATTGTTTCAAAACATTACAATGGGCATGGCTGGAAATATACAGATCATCTCTGAATGAGTTTTACAAACTTATTAAAACATACTTTCAAAATCAGTACATGTATTTATATATATTTGTACTGATTTTGAATAGTAAAAATACACATGATACCTAGCATACACACACACACACTGCCCCCAGAGGTGCCAAATAATGTATACACATTTTAAGAGATGTTATCTATGTGTTACATAAATACTGCCAGGCACAGTGGTGTGTACCTGTAGTCCCAGCTAACCCGGAGGCTGATACAGGAGGATCGCTTTAGCTCAGGAGTTCTGGGCTGTTGTGCGCTATGCCAGTTGGGTGTCCTCACTAAGTTCGGCATCAATATGGTGACCTTCCATGAGCGGGGAGTCACCAGTTTGCCTAAGGAGGAGTGAACTGGCCTATGTCGGAAACGGAGCAGGTCAAAACTCTCCTGCTGATCTGTATGACATAAATATTCATGGTAACCACTTTGAGCACCTCTTGTAATTGCAGAAGTCAAATATGACTTGTACTCATCCTTTGTTATTGGTATATATTGGATATTATAATTTTAATACAGTTTTTTTCCTTTCTTAAAGTATGTATACATTTTTTTTGGCCCTTTCCATTCAGATGTTAAGCTCATGAATGCAGTACCCAGAACAATTCAGTGAACAGTAGGCGTTCTAATAGTCAATAAATGAACAAACATCATTTATTATCTGGAAGTATTTTTACTAGTCCAAAAACCATTTGCACTTGTCAACTCAGTCTTACCCATGTCAAATCACCCCCATTCTTCAACTATCACTGAACAATTATTACATGTTGAAACACAGGTTTGAGGCTTAGGAAAAGAAATTCTTTAAAGTGGACGTAAAAAAAGATTGAAGTATGTGAATGACAGTTGTACCATATTTGCAGCTAAGTTCATATTTAAAACAATTTTTGTTTAGTTCCATTTTGCTAACATGATTTCATGTCCTAGATGGCATAGAAAGGTAAAAAGAACAGAGAATAACAGTCACAGAAGAAAGCCTCAGGCAACTGAAACGAATATAAATAAATTATAGAAACTAAGTATATGTAGACCAGAATTTTAGACATATCATCCTAAACAAGGTAACTGAAACACAAAGGCAAAATTAGAGAAAAAAAAGAAAAAGAAATACAGACTTTGCAGAAATAAAAGGACTTACCTGCTTTAGAACTTCAACTAAAACTAAACAAAAAATGAAATCTACTGCTAAATCTCTCCTTTCAAGAAGATAATCTCTTTCACGTTGCTGTTCATCCCTGAAACAAGAATTCCAAATTAGGACTGCATTAAGACTCTTAATTTTAAAACAGGTACTAGTTAGTAGTTCATGTTATTTACTGAGTTCCTACCAGGTGTGGCATCCTACAGCAAATGTTAGTACAAGCTTTATTAATAACCCAAAGTATATATATTACATATTCTCATGTTTTTTCCCTTTTGTACACTAGAAATTTATACACACATTTCACTATTATATCTGTCAGAAATTAAACCTAATCTTAAAAACATTACGAAGAGAAAGATAAACCGTTTAAATTTCATTTGGAAGACCTAACATTGTTCCATATTTGACTAGTTTTGTTTGTTTGTTTTTTGTGCTTTTATTAAGAAATGAAACAAAAGCAGTACATTTTCTGATGGAAATACAGTGCCAGGTAACTTTCTCACAAATCTAAGTGGAAAAATTACAAGTGGCATCTACTGAAGTCCAGTTCCAAAGTATGGACTATCACCTGAAAACAAAACAGATGTTTTACTAAAAGCCAAGATCTCCCCAGGAAATCTGAAAGAGAAGACAAGTTCTAAGAGTTCTGGCAGTCTTCCCGTATCACAACAATTGCATCTGTCCACAGGCCCGTGAACAGGACCTTCTTTGAATATTTTCTTAATTTCTTCTATGACTGTTAATGCTCTTTGCTAAATCACTAAAATGGTACTCCTGAAATTCGGTTTTTGCATGACTAGTCAAGTAATGAGTACTTTACCTGATACCTTCTCCAGATTTATAGTCTAAGTATGGATTATCCTTTTCCCTTATTACCACTTCATAACAAAAGTAATCAAGGTTTTTTTGCTTAGAAACCAAACAATAAGTCTTCATTTGACACCATTACCCCCCACCCCTTCATTGGAATTACTTCAATCCTAGGTAGAAAAGTGGAAAATAAGCCACTTACCCCTTAGATTTTGTACTAGATCGAGGCCTATACTCATAAGATTCATCTTCAGTTCCATTCTGGCGTCGGTACCAGTCAAACAAGGTGCGAAGTAAGGAAGGGAGACAGTGCTCTGCTACTGAGCTCATAGAGCTTATCAACTGAAAATACAAGGTAATACCAGAAGGTAAAATACTATGTCCAAGTACCATGCTCCTAACTCATTCAGCAATCACTTAAAAATAGTTAACATTTCTAGAATAAATATAGTCAAATAAACATAGTAATTCAAAGCAATAAGTGTCTTTTAACATTTTAAAAAGAGCTGAGGTATAGCCAAGTAGTAAAGTGAATTAAGTCCCACCTACTATTAACCTTGAACCAAATCCGTTCAGTTTAGCTCAAAGGCTTTCCACCTTTTCCCTGCCTCCATATGCTATTCACATATGTACAAACAAGACCATCAATACACACATGGACACCTTTGCAAGAACTATTACCCAAAACATGAAAAAGAGCACATCTACTTCCTTCCCCTGGTCAGTCCCTCTCTCCTCATGTGAACAAACGGTTTTAAAATGTTGCCAATAGAATGAATGAAGAGATGTAGAAACAAAGAAGACTATGTATCAGCAGTATCCAACCTTCTGAGTTCCCTGGGCCACACTGAAAGAACTGTCTTGGGCCCCACATAAAATACACTAACACTAATGATAGCTAATGAGCTTTAAAAAAAAAAAAAAAAAAAAAAAAGTCTGTGTATAATTTTTGTAATGTTTTAAGAAAGTTTACAAATTTGTGTTTGGCCACATTTAAAGCTGTCCTGGGCCACATGCAGCCCACAGGATGCAGATCAGACAAGCCCACTGTATGTGTTAAAAATGTGGGAAAAGCTCCAATTTACTGTGTACTGCTATGATATAGAACAGAAAACTGTAATTATATAATTTGTGACACAAATAAATATATTAGAAACGTGATGCACAAAAGCTTTTAAAGCTTAGAATATATAAATGGAAAACATAAAGATAAATATAGAGGGATGAACAAATACTACTTAATTTTAGGCATCCCTGAAATTATCTGAATTGTAGGTGAATTTCAGATTCATTTCATAAATGAACCCAACCAGCTACCATCAGCAGTCCCTAAGGTTACTCTTCATCTTGAAGATCCTGAGAAAAAAATTCTCTCTTCATAAGAAATGGTGTATCTGATTTGACCCATTGCTCATAAAATTAATCATTTTAAATCAGCATACAGTGAATCATGCTTCACTTTGTTTTTTCTTAACTAAAAAACGATGGGTTGCAGGAGTACTCAAGGTCTCATCAGTTCCATGACTATAGGAAGTATCACTTAATGAAGATAAACCTATACCTCTAGGAATTAAAACTTGAATTTTCCTAATATTTTATACTCTTCATGTAACATCAGAATGTACTTCATCCAGGAAAATAGAAAAGAATTAAACAGTTTATTTCATTGTGTAGGCTGTTCTCCTCTTTTTCATTATCTCTGCCTTCCTTTAATCATGATTCTATTTATAAATTACCATCATTTACCAGATACATAGTCTAATATAGAGAATTAAAGAAAATAAGATTGTAATTTTAAATATATTTTTAAATTTAAATTTTATTAAAAAGAACGGTATTACTCAAAAGGACACAGTTCATTGTTAATAAAAAAGAAAAAATAAAACACCTACTACTGTAAATGTACCATATTTTGCCAGGTATAATGCATACTTTTTCACCCAAATTTTTGAGGGAAAAATAAGTATGTGCATTACACATGGGCAGTACTAATTCTGTTATCTATATAAATGTTTTTAATTCTTTTATTTATGCTTAGGAGTTCAAAGTGTAACTCTAGAAATCAATAATGATATATGATATGCATATGCAAAATAACACCCTGGAATATGATAATTGTTTCTTTTTAAATAAACAAAATTTTACACATAAAATTTCTTGTACCTTGTATCTGTTCCTGGGTTTTGTAACTATATGTTACATAAAATTTCTTGCACCATATGTTAAAAAATAAATGCAAAAATTCCTCTATAATACAAAAACAAGTGCCTAAATATAAACAAATTAAAAATTGAATTAAAAAATGGAAACAAAAGATTTTCTCCCTGGAAGTTTGGGCAAAAACAGGGTGCACATTATACACCATAGCACATTATACATGGCAAAATATGGTATATGAGTATTAAAACAGTTTAAAACATATATACCTTTTTATTGGGAGAAAGAAACACTAGCTACAAGGCATGAACATTTAGTTTTATTAATCACTTACATAAAAAGATATTTGAAAAATTTTCCTTAAAACCTTAATAGGATTTCAAGTTCTGTTTGTACATCCACTCATTCTTCATTGGTGAAGTGGATTCAAGATATAATTAATCTAAATATTTTTAAAGTAATCTACGAATATGTTAACAATAATCTGTTACTAGTAATTAATACCTTTGTAGTGGCATTAAGATTTAAAAAGCATTTTATAAGGTAATCTTATTATTACTATAACAGAGGACTAGCCTTCCTATTTATGGTTTCCTCTGAAGACTAGTGGCTATTTCCTAAGTGCACAGAATCACGTAGGTAGCTATTGTAAAATACAGGTACCAGAGCACTAGTCTTGGTGATCTGGATTCAGCAAAATTGGAGTGGGATCCAGAAGCACAGTATTTTGGTACATCTCCACCATGTAATTCTAACCAGTCACCTTTATTTAAATAGGTAGACTAATAGGAACATTACCTTCTATTCCCTAGATACATAATTATGAGAAAAGTAGCTCAGGAATACTAGATGGAAATACTGAGCTACTAGTTTTTGCAATCAACATTTAATAAACTAATTATTGAATAAACATCATTATGATAAAAATAATCCTTGATCAAACATTTAATCTCAACAAGTGGAAAGAATTAATATTAATGGAATGTTACACTTATTTTTAAATGTTGGTAAGCAATATAAAGGGGTGTTGGGGTCACAGTATGAGGGCTGTCTAGAAAGTATCCAGCCATATAATATGAAAAATAAAGGGATTATGGCTGGATTTTTCTCCGGACAACCCTCATATGTCTTCTGTTCAAGCTTCTTTTGCTTTCTGTTTTGTTTTGTTTTGTTTTTTTAATTTTAATTTTAATTTTTTTAGTGTGTAGTTCCCTGGCTGGGAATCGAACCCAGGCTGCAGCGTTGACAGCGCCGAAGCCTAGCCACTACACCGCCAGGGAACTTCCTTCTTTTGCTTTCTGACACCGAGAGAATCCACTTGGCCTTTGCACAAGCACAGCTGAAAGTACAAGTGTGAGGATGGGATGTTGTTAATGCCTCTTGGGGCAGCCTTCAAGTACTGGGGGTGGGAGCTGCAGATAAATCTTCGGCACCCTATTATTTAGACAAACAATTACGAAGTTATTCTGTATAATTCTCAGAAGGGGAATATACCCTAGGGCCCACACCAGTGACCTCTAAAACGCTCTCTTCTATCAGTTCTTCCTCTCCCCTGCTCTACTCTCCCAAGTCTCCTCATTGGGATCACTCACCAGGACGAAGTCCTAATCTCCAGCTCTGTTTGCAGGAGGTGCAGAAGAGGTAGGGAAAAGGGCTGGATGCCTGTATCTAAAGGTTCTGACAGCCCCAACAGGGAAAAACAAATGTTAAAAATTGTAGGAATTGGTATACAAGGATAGACTAATGGATGTAATTGGAAACTTTCTGAGAAAATTTTAGAGGGTATAGTAAAAATGCTGAATGACCAGAAAGCTCACAGCTCATTCTATGAATTCTAAAGTTCACAGTTCATACCTCATTCGTTCAATTTGTTTTGTGAAAAATAAACTACCAATTAATTCCATGCTAAATCTAATGCATAAAGATATATTAAATAAAATAAAGGAATTTCTTAATATTAGATATATTTGGACCAGACTATTAGGACACACATTTTCCTTTCAGAAAAAAATATTCCCCCAAATTGGCATACCTGGTCAAACTGAAGATCTTCACCCCTCTGGAGAGATCTAGACAAGGGTTTCTCCTACAATTAAAAAATGTATATACACACACAATATTAGAAATTCTTCATATGACAATCAATTTAGATTTGTGACTTGGTTTTTTTTTTTTTTTCCCTTTGGTTTTCATTTGTATTTAGATTGCTTAAAGAAAGGTTCTAATCTGTTAATTCAAATGAAATTTAATATCATTAGTTTAACTTAAAATACCATACATAGTGTGATATCTTGTGTCAGTCTTTCTATCTACTTGCCATGTGGCTATCCCACATGTAGTTAGTTGCCTAATTTTATTGAATATAAGAGATGTCCAGATTATGTTCAAATATAGGATGATTTATTCTTTTGTTGAGTTTTTTAAGGATGATTTTCTAAATTTTCTACATTATGTTTTTTTATTGAACTTTTATATCTAACATGTATCATAGGAAAACAAATGCCATTCTCCTATGAAAAACACTGGAATTTAGAAATATGTGTATTTTATTTTATTTTATTATTTTTTTTTTTTTTGCTTTTTGGTATGTGGGTACCTCCCTGACTGGGAATCGAACCCAAGCCACAGCACCGACAGCGCCAACGTCGAAGCCTTAAGCCACTACACCATCAGGGAACTCCCAGAAATACGTGTATTTTAAAGTTTATCGAACAATCCCCATTAAAATTTGAATTAAAAATTAAAATGAAAGAGTTTTTTCTCTTTAAGTGTGAGCCAAAAACATAGGTATGCATTATACACGGGAGCGCATCATATATGGCAAAACATGGTAACTTTCTGACAAACACACTGTTGCCTTATACTTCACATTTTTCATTCCTCAGAGATTTCTGAAGATTTAACATCCTTGCAGAGCTTTCCCTAATCCAGGAAATGGGGGGGGGGGGGGGGATGGCTTTTTTTTTTTTTAATAAAGAACTCAGAGATGATTTTTTAATACAAAAGGATACTCATGTTACCATCAGTACAAAAACATGAAATTAGTGTACTGCATTAAATATAAATTACTACCCAAGGACTTTTTTAAACTCTCAGTTTGATTACAGTGTGGTTGAGGATGCCCTAATCATTGTCCAAACAGATATATTGTCTTTCAATATAAAATTTTAGAATGATGTAACATTTAACAATGTTTATTTTTTCATTATCACAACTGAAGAGAATACAAATTATTTTCTATAGTTACACATACACAAATGCAAAGACTTACATACAAGAATATTTACTGTAGTACTTTTTTCATAGTTGATTATCAAATTGGGGTTAAGTCCCCAACTGTCCAGTAAAAAAAATTGTATCAGTTTCTGTTATTAAAATGACATTCAACTGTTAGAAAGAATAAGACAAATTTATATGGGCTGATATAGAACAATCTCTAATTCACACTGTTAAAATAAAAACATCGGGGAGTTCCCTGATGGTGTAGTGGCTTAAGGCTTCGGCGTTGGCGCTGTCAGCGCTGCGGCCTGGGTTCGATTCCCAGCCAGGGAGCTACCCACATACCAAAAAGCAAAAAAATAAAATTAAATTAAATTAAAAAATTAAAAATAAAATAAAAACATCGAGGTACAGAAAAAATATAGATATTATCCTCTCAATTGTTTTTTTTTTTAAAAAGGTGCTACAGAGATGAGTGAACAACAGGTATGAAAAATGGGCAGTCATCAATAGTGGAAGAAAGGGTCATTATTTTTTATTATATAACTTTTATAATGTCATTATTTCATAGTAATATAGAAGATTAATAATTCTAAGGCTCACAATCCTTTATATTCTAATTTGATTCTTTTGCTAGTATATACGAGGGCTGTCCTGGAAAAAATCCAGCCATAAATGCTTCTATTTTTCATATTACATGGCTGGATACTTTCCAGACACCTTTGTATGTATACAGTATCAACAGCAACATTTAGCATCCAAAAAAGCACAAGTGATTGAAAAGATTTTGATAGCATAATAGGGATGCCGAAATATTTCAGTAATTTGCAACTAAAGATGGCATTCTCTCCTAAATAATCCCTGTCCTTGTGGAGCTAAAAGTCTAATGACAAAGCAAACAAAATATATAGTATTAGTTTATATAGACTTTAGGATAGGAAGTTTGGATGGGGGGTGAGGTTTTAGAATGATCACTGAGAAGATGACATTTGAGTCACAATCAGAGAGAAATGAGTGAGCTTGTCATACAGAGTGGAAAAAAAAAAAACAACCTGTTGATAATTCTGCATTCCCAAAAGGCTCAGGAATTGCTCGGGAAGTGTGGGTGAAGGTGAAGTTAAAAATAAGAGGGCTGACTGAACTGACTGCTTAAGGAAGATTTAGCCCCTCTCTCTCCTTCCCTTCACCCATTCTGTTTAGCGTACTGGAGACCTTACCCACAGAGGAACTACCCATTTTAGCAAACAGCAAAACAGAAATGTTGACTGGGGAAAATTTATATGCCAAATATCAAAAACTCCAGTAACCTTCTGCTTCCAAATCCTAGAATGCTAGCAGCTAAAGATTAACCCCTTCCATTTGGGTTCCTGGAAGAATCTTCCCTGGGGATTCTGACCAGCCCCTAGAAAAACATTTGACTTTGATGACACAGATGGTTATACACTGAAGACCACAGTAAAAAATGCCCCTCCATGTGTACTGAGCCTCCAATCAGCTGTTACATTTGAGGGACATCCAGAAAGTATTCAGCCATCTAATATGAAAAACAGAAGTATTTATGGCTGGGTTTTTTTTGGACACCCCTTGTAAAATACAACATGTTCTGATAAACACACGAGGAGAAGGCAAAACTAACAGAAAAATGTAGTTTAGAAGAAAAAAGAGATAATACAGAGAGAAGAAAACTCCTTTAAAATATATATTTAGTATTCTCAAAGAACAGTAAAAATTGCAAAGTTGTAAAATGTTGGGTCTAAACCAAATATAGAAAGTCAAAATCAGTAGGTGACTGTTTAAAGCCTTTTTTTTCTACCTTCTTTTCTAGTTACTAGAATTCTAAAACATTAACAGATAAGCTTGGATGTGTCTGGATCATTACCCAAGATTGATCCACCTCCCCTTAGGAATAAAGATGCTGAAGGTATTGGATTGCATAGTTTGCAAGCCGCATTTTCAATGATTACCATTCCTTCCTCAATCTTCTAAAATGAAAATGAAATTGTGGCTAAAAGTCAAGCTCACTTAATCTTTTGGCCTTCTTAACCTCCTTTTATTATGGCTTCTAATATGAGGATACAAAGGCCAGTTCTCTCACTTTAGCGGTAGATTAAATTCTTTTGACAAAAGTCATTTACCTTCAACTTTTAAGTTTTTTTGTAACCTACTGTCCAAATGACCATGAGACATGCCAGTGTCCATGGATACTACTTTCTTTAAAGTGACCCTGTACGAGTTTCATTTGAGAACAAGACAGCCTTCTTGGGTGGCTGTTTATTACCTAAAAGCGTACGGAATAAACTTCAAAATAAAATCACAATAAATACATTTTAAGCTATAATAGAAGCATAAGATTAAATGTATTTTCATTATCTAATCTTGATGCTGGGTAGATAACAAGTCTACTCAGACTTGGACAGACATGAAACAATGCTGGCAGAGATATGATTCAGATAAGAAGAAATTATACTGGTATATAGGAGTATGGGGGTGAAATTGGTAACATATAATAGGGATTTTCTCAGTCTGTGTTTGTACTTGGCTGCTAGAGACCACAACTTTGGGGGTTTTCCAGGTGTGTTAGGCAGAGTAAGCAGGGACACCTCTTCTCCCAAAGTGTGATGATATGGTAGAAACATCTATTTGCTGATGGAATCCTCACCACTAGTCACCATAAATGTATAATCTCATCTTGGATTACAAAGCAGATGTCTCTGAAACTAGCTATTAAATAAATGAATATGACCATCAGACTAGAATTCTGAAAGAACTAGTAAAGGCTTTGGCTGGAACAATGACATTATGATTTGTTAGAAGAACAAAGGGCACATGCAAAGGCTAAAGTCAACTTAAAATACAAATCTTTACTAGGTACCTTCTGCTAAGCATCCACAATCATGGGCACTTCTGCAGATACAAAGCTGAGTGAGACTTGGCTCCTGGTTATCAAGTAACTCACATCAGAGGAGTTAAACATATAAGCAATTAATATGACAATGTCAGAATCTAGGAGTATGACCAAAATATTATGGTAAAACAAGACTCATTTAGCTTGAGGAGAATCACTATGTTAGAGGAAACGTGAGAAGGTGAAAGGATGAGTAGAAAATTAAAAAAAAAACAAAAAAAAAAAACAGGAGTTAAAAGCATTTTAGATCAAGAGAGAAACAAGAACAAACACACCAGGACAAAAGAACACATAGGGGATACTTAAAATGTAATAGCGTACATCGGGATGAAAAAACAGTGCAACAATCTACAAACTGAAGAGGCTGGAATTACCAAACAAGAACTTGAATTTATTCCATAGCAATGAAAAGTGAGGAAGGTTTCTAAAGCAGAAAGGGATAATATTTGTGTATTAGATAAAGAAAAGTCTGGTGAGAATAGGAAAATGTAAAGGTGAGGACCACTTCTTGACTGGTTAGAAGGCTCTTGCAATGGTCTAATTATGATAGAACCTGAACATGAGCTAGGACGGTGACTGGCATTGGGGGAGGGGGGGGGAAAGGAAGGAAAAATATAAAACACCATTTTTTATAAGACTCAGCCAAATTAGGTCATTTCACTCATATTTTCTTTTAATATTTTTACTCTCAAAACTATCACTTTTCAAAATTAAAATTCCTTTAATAATATATTAAAGTAGCTGATAGGCCCATACCACATGGTGCTGTTTACAAAATGTTTTATAAAATAGGTAAAGTGTTTTTAAAATGTGCTGCTAGTTGAAAATTGCTGAAGCCAGGTTATAGGTTTGGCTCCTATCATGCTACTGTTGTATCATGCTACTGTCATATCATCAACTTGAAGAATATTCTAGATTTTCCTTTATTTTCTCTTACGTTTTATCTGTTTCAAGAAATCCCATTGGTGAAATCTATTTTTGTTCTTTTGTGACCTGCAGCAACTTAACGAAGTGAATTCTAAAGCCATTATAGCTTTCTAGATCACCATTTTACTACAGTAGTCTCCCCGTATCTGCAGTTCCACCATCCAGTTTCAGATACCTGTGGTCAACCACGTTAAAGAGAAAATTCCAGAAATGAACAATCTATAAGTTTTCAATTGTTCCCATAGGGTGATGAAATCTTGCACTGTCTTGCTCTGTCCCTTCCTGGACGTGAATTGTTCCTTTGTCCCCTGTGTCCACTGTATCCACTGCATGTGATACCTACCCATTAGTCACTGAGTAGCCATCTTGGTTAGCAGGCCAACAGTCACAATATCACAGTGTTTGTGTTCAAATAACCCTTATTTTACTTAGTAATAACCCCAAAGTAGGGATGCTAGCAATTCAGATATGCCAATGAAAAGCTGTGCAGTGCTTCCTTTACGTGAAAAGGTGTGTGTACATGTGGGAAAAACATAGTGTATGCAGGATTTTGCACCAACTGCAGTTTCAGGCATTTATTAGGGGTCTTGGAACGTATTTCCCTGCAGATAAAGAGGGACTACCATACTAATCTAGCTCTTAAATTTAAGACTCTATTTTTTTAGAGTAAATTTAGGTTCACAGTAAAATTGAGTGGAAGGCAGAGACTTCCCATACCCGCTTTACCCACACATACATAGCCTCCTCCATTATCAATATTCCACACCAAAGTAGTGCATTTGTTACCACTAATGAAGCTACACTGGCACTTCACAATCATCCGAAGTCTACGGATTAAATTATGGTTCACTCCTGGTGGTTTATCGTCTATGGGCTTGGACAAATGTAGAATGACATGTATCCATCATTATAAGTAACGTATGGAGGATTTTTTCACTGCCCTAAGAATTCTCCACGCTCTGCCTTTTCCTCATCCCCTCCCCAACCCCTGGCAACCATTGACCTTTTTACTGTCTCCATAGTTTTGCCTTTTCCAGAATGTCATATGGTTAGAATTATACAGTATGTAGCCTTTTCAGATTGGCTATCTCTAATACTTTTTCAAGTATATTATTTCCTTCAGAAAATTTATATGATATTGGTTAATTCAAAAATCACGAAAATATTTCAGATTTATAGGTCAGTTCTACTCACCAAGGGTTCAGCCATTACAACTTCAATTTTCTTTTCAGCTTGAACAGCAAATTCTGCAAAGAGGCTCTTGATGACATATTCACCAGGCTTGACATCTGGGTCAATCGTAATGCTTGACATGATGGTATTCTTTTTTCCCAAAGTGGAATGGAAGTTGGAAGAAGCACAGTATTTATTCACTTTGCTGACTGGTGCTGACGCTAAAAATAAAAGAAACAAAAGAACTCTACTTTAATCATCAACTCAATTAGGCCTACCATAGCATCCTGCCCCTAAACTGCACCTGGACTTCCCATCTTATTACAACACTCTGTTTTTCTCTATTACACTTGCTGCCTTCTAATATACTGCCCAACATAACAATAATTTAATTAAATGTTTATAACATGCTGTTTTTTCTCTACTCCACTAATGTGAATTTCGTAAGAACAAGGCTTCTCTTTTTGTCTTTTACATTCAATGATGAATCCCAAGTGCCTAGAACAATGCCTGGCATATACCAGGTATACAAAAATAGGTACTAAATGAATAAATGAAATTCTAAACATCATGAGCAATGAAGGAAATACAACAGATGTGAATAAATGAAACACAGATGTGGTTGGGGATTGAAATACACTACTGTGGAGAGCATGCTCAGGAAAGATCTCATTTGAAGAAGCTACATTTGAACTGAAATCCAAATGATGAAAAGGCAAAGAATCAGGAACAGAAAGCACAATGCTGAGTGTGAATGTATGAGAAAAAGAAGACCAGTGTGGCTTAAACTCAAGGGATGAACAATGGGAGATGAGGTCAGAATCATTAGTCAGGGATTGAAGTTTTAGAACTTTGTAAGGAGATTAAATTTTATTCTAAATGCAATAAAAATTCTGTGGAAAGCATTAACTTGGCATGAGATAGGATGTGACCTCTCCTTAAAAGATCTCTCTGACTCCTCTGGAGAATGGATTGGAAAAGGGCAAATATAGAATCAGGGAAGCCACTGCAGAAATCCTGGGGAGATGATCAGAGCTTGGGCTAAGGGGATGAGAGTGACACAGGAGAGAAGAAAAAGAATTTGAGACTTGTCACATGTTAGTGGATTTGATATCAAGGTGAGGGAAAAGAGTTAAAGATGACCCATAGTTTTTATTTGAATCACTCAAAGGACAGTAGTACCATTTAATCAGTTAGGGATGACACTGTGCCTGCAAAACAGAACGTCACACCGGATGTGGCACAAAAAGAGCACACATCATTGCACGCTGCTCATGTTCACCTGTTCTGTTCTACTGGGTAGCCTACCTGGATTTCTTTCATTCTTCCAGCTCGCTGCCTAACACAGCCCTCCCTACCCATCCTCTAATTCCAGTTTACGTCATCCCCTTTGACCTAGAATATTCACGGATAATTTGTAAGCGTTTACTTCTCTACCTCAAACTGATCTCTGGATTTGCCCTTTCGTAAGCTGTCCTCTAAGTAACCACCTCCTTGAAAAGGGAAACAGAACCAACTATTCAAACACTAAATTGGACAATACATTTATTCTAAATACATACATTCCAAAATTGTACAAAGTTGTTCTGTCAACTAAAAAAACCTACTCTACCAAACACAGTATATGTCAAGCTATAGAAAGGTGACATGTGATAACTCCAAAAGAAAATTCTAGAAATTAATACAAAGTCAAGTTATAATAGTCATTTCAGAAAAAATAATTCGTGAATTCAAAATAAATCTTTTTCTAAGACAGAACTTTCAAACGCTTGGCTTCCTTTCATGCCCGATTCATTACCTTTATTTATTTACTAATGTTTGCACAAAGCAGAGTATTTTCCTCCAAGGTGGATATTAAAAATTAGTCATACATGATGCTTATGTATTTTTAAAAATAATAATCTAAAGGATGTTACAAATAGTTACAGTAGGTGCAAACAGTAATATTGCACCTAAAATCAACCTCTCTGCTTAACATCAAAATAAAATACAATATATATATTCTGAAACTCAAATTATATAAGAACAATTCAAAACAAAAATTCACAGTCCTTTGAATATAGCATACTATTTATTTTAAACAATGACCTACTTGTTTACTCTTATTTCATGACCCAACATTGTGTATTATAAAGGAGAGAAGCTACTAACAAATGTCATTGTGGAAGAAAGAGATCTCAAATTAAAAAATATTATTTTGGAACATTAAGAATACTGTATATTTTATGTCTATACTATGTTGGATAACCTTAGGGAATCAGTAAAAAGGGTTACTCAGATAGTCTGCAGAATTTTAATTTATATTTTAGAAATAAAAATGAGGATACAATATATTCAAGATTTGGCTTATGGTTGTAGATACAAAATATATTTTTGTATATCTTTTCCTTTAAGATTTGTAAGCCTTCAATTAAGATTCATAAGAACATAACAGAGTTACAAAGTTTCTTTGGCTTTAACTTTACAATCAATGTAAATAAACAAGTAGCCTTATAATAGACCTACATACTTAAATTCTACACTCTGATTTGATAGAAACTTTTTAATTGACATTTAGCCTTTAAACAGTCTCTTTAATAAGGAAAAAAAATCTAGTTAAAATGGTCTCTCAAATAACTCACCTCTACTGTCTTCCACTTTCAAAAAATAAAGAGAAATTAAGCATAAACAAATAATCCTAGGTATCATAATTGAGTATTATAAGCAATCAGCCAATAAAGCCAAAATTTTAAGGAAAATCTGTGTTTATCTTCCAAATAAAGATTTATCTTTCAAGTATCTATATTACCTTCCAAAACAAAAATATTTCAAGTTTGAAAAATAAACTTTTTTAAAAAAATTTTTAAAAAAAATTACTTTTGAAGAATTCATCAATTTTACCTCCATCCCCAAAGCGCTAATGAAATCAAGTTAGACTAAGATCCACACCTCCAAAGTTAAAACTAGGCAAAGGACATGAATAAAAAAGTTACAAAATATAAAACTGACCAATAACCATGAAAATAATATTTAACCTAATATTTTAAAAACAAAAATTAGATAACATTTTGCATGTATCAAAGTGGTCCCCCCCACAATTTTGTATTTCACTTTAATGTTCTATTTTGGTGAGGATATGTGAATTTCTCTCCTGTTCTGGCCAACAGTTAAAAACGGATGATCACTCTAAAGTGGATAAGAAGGGAAGTTTCCACATAATCAGATTAATTTGATGTCACTTGACAGCTTGAGTTAAATATTTTATAAGGTTAAAATAGCAGTATCTCTCTACTTGCTATTATAAATTTTGAAAAATTTATGTAAGCTTAGGAGAGAATAAGGATATAAGTATTAGAGAATAATTCTTAAGAACACAATTCAGGCATTGAATTACCAACTGTAGAAACCCAAAGTCATATGAAACAACCCTGAAACATAAATCTACTAAAATCTAATTGATAATAAGAATGAAGTGAGACCTGAATAATTAAAATATGAGAATTAAAAGCTAGCATATCTATTCTTTCTCTTAGGTAAAGTGTAAATAAAAATATAGTATTTTCTGACACCTAACTCTATATAGCACTGTACTTAGCGTATTTAATATAACAATTATCATCTTATTCATGCTTATAAAACACCTATACAAGCCTTACACGACGAATTTAAAGTCAGTCAAGGAAAACAGGCAAGTGAGAAGAGACATATAAACTCTATAGTGATTTGTGTTTGGTTTCATTACTATTTAGCAGCCATTCTCAGACTCTTTTTTTCTGCCTCCACTGTATTCTTATGCACAATACTCTAAAACAGTAACATCCCCACACACAGAGTGATTCTCAACAACCGGGCTATTTAAGATAAGGATGGGCAGGGACAGGTAAATGTTTTGAAAGTCCCCAGTGGAGTCTGAAAGCTGCCTGCTTTCTACTGCCCTCTCACCCCCAGGAACAGGTCTTTAGGGATAAAAATTACTACTTTATAGTCACAACCTTATAATATGGACATGCATAGCACATGCATACATTTATATAGAGAGTTATATAATGCAGAAATGTAACAAAGTACCATACACTTGCTTACTATTATAATTATTAACTCATTTGGCTACCAAAAATTTTGATGACCATCTAAAAAAGAAAAGATATGAAGTAAATGGCCTTGGAATAAGAATATTAAAAATATCTTAATTTAAAAAGCAAAAGTACAATTCTTAGTTTAAAAAGCAAACCGACCCTAGCAAGTTATTTTGTGGATATCAACAAACTGATTCTAAAGTGTATATGGAGAGGCAAATAACTCAGAATAGCTACCACAATATTAAAGGAGAACAAAGTCAGAGGACTTAACTCTACCTGACTTCAAGACTTACTTTAAAGTGACAGTAATCAAGTCAGTGTGGCATTGATGAAAGAACAGACAAGTAGACCAATGGAACAGAACAGGTAGCCCAGGAATATCTACACAAATAGAGTTAACTGATCTTTGATGAAGGAGCAAAGGCAATCAATGGGAAAAAGAGACTTTTTTTGATGTTGGAATAACAAAACACCCACGTGCAAATAAAAAAAAAAAAAAACCAGACACAGACCTCACACCTTTCATAAAAATTAACTCAAAATGGATCACAGATCTAAATGTAAAATGGAAGCCACCCTGAATTCCTAGAATATAAGACAAGAGAAAAACCTAGGTGTTCTTGGGTTCGGCGATGACTTTTTAGATACGGCACCAAAAGCACAACCCATGAAAGAAAAATTGGTAGGTTGAGATTTATCAAAATTAACAACTTCAGTTCTGTAAAAGACAATGTTAAAAGAATGAAAAAAGATGAGACACAGACTGAGACAAATCTTTGCAAAACACTTATCTGGTATTCAAAATATATAAAGAATCCTTAAAGCTCAACAATAAGAAAATAAGCAACCCAATTTAAAAATGATCAAAACATCAGAATAGACCCCTCACCAAAGAAGACACACAGATAGTAAACAGCACATGAAAATATACTCCCCATCATGTATCATTAGGAAAATGTAAATTAAAACAACAAGATACCTACCACTACACACCTATTACAACGGCTAAAATCCAGAACACTGACAACACCAAATACCAGAGAAGATGTGGAGCAACAGGGATTCTCATTCATCACTGGTGGAAACACAGAATTCATTGTACAGCCACTTTGGAACAAAGTTTGGATGTTTCTTTTTTTTTTTTGGGGGGGGGGGGGGGCGGGGGTAGTTCCCTGGCTGGGAATCGAACCCAGGCCATGGCCTGCAGAGCGCCAAAGCCTAGCCACACCACCACCAGGGAACTCCCTTGGATGTTTCTTACAAAATTAAAGATACTCATTCTATATAACCCAGCAATTGTACTCCTTGGTATTTAACCAAAGAAGTTGACGACATGGTCACACAAAAACCTGGACACAGAAGTTTATAGGAACTTTATTCATAATTGCCAAAACTTGGAAGCAACCAAGATGCCCTTCAGTAGGTGAATGGATAAATAAACTGTAGCCCAGCCAAACAATGAAATATTATTCAGCACTTAAAAAATTTAATAATCAAGCCTCAAACACAGCTGAAGGAAACTTAAATGCCTATTGCTGAGGGAAATAAGCCAATCTGAAAAGGCTACATACCATATGATTCAAGATATATGATACTCTGGGAAAGGCAAAACTATGGTGACAGTAAAATCGTCAGTAGTTGTCAAGGGTTCAGGTGTGGGAGATGGAGGATAAATAGGGGGGCAGTGGGTTTGTAGAGCCATGAAACTACTCTGTGTGGTATTATAATTGTGGATACATGTCACTATTTGTCAAAACCCACAGAATATACAACACAAAGAGTCAACCTAATGTAAGCTATAGACTTTGGATGATTAGGACGTGTCAATGTAGGTTCATCAACTGCAACAAATGTGACACACTAATGTAAAATGTTAGTAATGGGGGGGAAAGGGGGGTAAAGGGTATGAGAAGCGGGTACCTGGGAACTTTCTACTTCCTGCTCAGATTTCCTGTAAACTTAAAACTGCTCTAAAAAATAAAGTCTATTAATTTTTTTAAAGCATGACAATAAAAGCAAGAAAAGCCTATTCTATTCCTGTCAGCCAGAACAACAGGTGCTGGGGAAGAATCAAAATAAACAAAAGCTCCAACTAAAGCTTAAAACAACAATGTACTTGGATCAAGCTCAGGGAAGGAAACAGTGTATAAGTCAATAAAAAATAAAATGTCAAAAACACAAATCAGGTTATATGGTAGACAGATTGAAAGTAAAAAGAAAGAAAGCAAAATCAGTATTAGGGTATAATAGCAAATTTTAATTTATGGGGAGGCCAGTTGAATTGGTGTACCTTTCAACTAACTATCCAGAGAAACACTGTACATTTCAGAGCAAATATCTCAAAAGAAAAAAAGAGAATATAGCAATGTGTGCCCTGTGGGTGCTGAGGGGTACAGTACGAAAGCATTATTTGCTGACTTCAGTGCACAAACACAGTTTGCTATAAAGCAAGGTATCCCTCAAAATTCCTTCATGAAGGAAGGAAACTCATACCA
This sequence comes from Lyroderma lyra, assembly GCA_004026885.1. Taxonomy (NCBI): domain Eukaryota; kingdom Metazoa; phylum Chordata; class Mammalia; order Chiroptera; family Megadermatidae; genus Lyroderma; species Lyroderma lyra. The sequence continues at coordinate 40,325 of PVJL010007435.1, read as the reverse complement.
GACATTGTTTGTTTCTGATGAAAATGAAACATTATTTAATATTTTATTAAGGTATTTTGCATATCGTTTCACTATATCCTAACAAACCTATTCTTATTTTAAGTGGCATGTTGTAAACAGCTCAAACAAATCTACTGACTTACAGCGTTCACCAATTCCCACTATGTATTTACTCCCATCATGGCTGATTTCGGGCCACCAAAGGTTTAACGACAAACTGGTAACATTCCTGGTGAGTACTATTAATAGATGTAGACCACCACTTCAAATTACCATCCATTTGTGATGAGGAAACTGAATCCTAATTAAAGTCATTTGTCACTTTAGATCCTGAGTTTCTAAGAACTTGCAGATCAGTCGCTTTATTTTTTCCTGAATCAACAGATTTTGATATATTCTCTTTTCTCCTTTAAAGGTTTAGAAGATTATTAACATACTATTTGCTTAGAATAACTATTTCCCAAACCAAATATTTTGGTTTCATCTTCAAATTCATTTACATAAAATGGGCTAAAAAAAAAACTTTTCCCACTTTGATTATTAGATATAAAATTGAGGGCGAACCCCCCACCTACCCAAATAATTAGAATTACCTTCTGGAGGGCAGGACCCTGGTAGTGCAGGGTTCCTCCATAGGTGAGTATTCTAGGAACCCATCTGCATCAGGGTGCCAGCTGGCTTCAGTGAAATTTTTTTTTGGAGACTCAACACATCCGCCCATTTTATGGTGGGTAATTTACATAAACAACATGCAGCAAGACAACGCACCTGCCCACCCTGCACTGAGTGTTCAGCAGTTTTTGACAAAGATGACATGACTCCTGTGTATTTACCCAATCTTGCCCAGAGCAACTGTTTTTAGTTTCCTGTGATGAAAAAAGTCCTTAAAGGGAAACATTTTGCTGATGTGGAAGAGATAAAACAAAAAAATGGCAGAAGCACTAAAAGGCATCAAAATCGATGAATTCAAAAATTGTTTTAAGCAGTGGAAAAAGTATCTTGATAGGTGTATTGCATCAAACAGAAAGTACTCTGAAGGTGACGGAAGTTTAAACATGTAAGAATAAATACATCATTTTTTATAAATAAATTCCAAGGTTTTTGGCATCCCCCCCCCGATATATTTACCTATAATTTCTTTGAACTCTTTTTTAATTAGTTTTTTTCCATTTAAATCTGTCAGCCAGATTTATTTGGGGTGACATAGGTACAATAAAGACATTGTTTTATATTTTTCCCAATATTTAATCAATTCTTCTGGTTTTCTTTACTGAAATTGTCACTAAATTTTATTCACTATCATAAACTAAATCCATACTCAAATGTGTTTTCTATTCTGCTCATTAATAATCTGTTTTTGTATCAGTACCTACTCTTAATTATTGTTGGTACACACTACTATTAACTCACCATTTTCAGTAAATTCTCAGCTATTGTTTTTCATATTTTCAAGTTTACACATATCTTCACAAATTAATTAGAAGTCAACTGATGTCTTAAGACTTCTTGTCTAGAACTTGGCATGCCCTCATTAATTTATCTTCTTTCCTGTACCTAAAAAAAAATGTATACTTTCCTTCATTAGGAATCTATCTAATGCTTATTCATTCTATTCATAAATACTTTGTTTCTATTCTGTATGAATAATTTCCTCACTAACCAGCCTAACACTTTTTGCTTCCAGTTGCATTTCAAAGGACAAAAACATTAAAACTTCTGCTTGTTCTTTGGACAGCTGTTCTAAAATGTTTATTTATTCTAGTCTAAACTATTCCCATTTAGAACAGTTTCTAAACATAGAAGGCCTATGACATCTTGGCACATTTCCAATTATTTTACTTGAAGACTACGATAGAAATATCACTTACTATGAAGCTCAAGAAAAATGACCTATCATCTAATAATCCATTATTCACTCAGTTAGAATCTCGCTGAGATTATTATCTTCAGAAGCTCAGCTAAGAAACTGTTCTAAAAATCTAGACATAATGTCGCATTTTTAAAATGTGCGTGGACTAGGAGTCAAAGGATGAAGGGCCCTAAGATTTGACTTGGCTACTTAGTATCATTATGATCTTGGTCAAATTATTTAGCCTCTCTAAATTTTCTCATTCCCTCTAGAAAATGAATGAGTTAAATTACATCTCAACCATGGGTATGTATCAGAAGCAACAAGAAAGTTATTGTTTTTGTTCTCCTTTCTTCCTCCCATAAAAGTATTCACGGCCAGTGAAAAGGCTATCATGGCAAACTTTTCTTCTCTAGCCAGAAAGGAACCTGGGATCAGCACAGGATAGTCCTTAAGTGAAAATCTGAGCACCAGAATCCTCTGGGATCTTCCTCACCAAACATACCTAGACCCCACCTGAAGGAGATAAACTGCATATCCATATGCAGCCATCCTCTTTGACTTTTAAGAAGATGAGCAAAATCTGTTAGTAGATGGCCCAAAGCCTCTGTACCCAAGCTCAGGTTATGGGAAAAGATGAAGACCAAAGAAGTTTCCTCCTACTATCTTAACTGGGAGCCTAACTAACAGAGGCTGAAACCGCTTTCCCTGCCATCACTCTTAGGATTACTCTTTAAAATACTGTAGCTGTATGGTCCGCACTTAATTAGCAGACAAAGAAATACAACTGCATACTCCTAATATGCAGCAGCCAAACACAAAGAAAAACAGAATTTACTAAACACCAGCAGCAAATATGAAAATAGGTTTCAAAATATCAAGCCTATTTTGATTAAAAACAGAAACTAAACAAAGATGCTGATTGTCTTATTATTCAACACCATCCTAAAATTATAGAATAAGTAAATGCAATAATATGAGAAAATTAAATAATTGTTAAAGATACTTAAAAAGAAGACATGAAACTTTCTATATTAACTAGCAATAACCACCTAGAAATGAAAAAGAATAAAAATCTATTCACAAACACAAAATAAGTGGGGATAAATTTAGAAAGAAAATTTAATAGCACTTAGATGGAAGGAACTACAAGAACTTCTTAAAAGAACATAAAAGAAGATCTGAACAAATAGAAAGACATTTGTAGATGGGAGCGCTTAGAATAAGTGTGAATTCTCACAAAATGAATATATTAATTAATACAATTCCAATAAAGATTTCAATACTATTGAATTTAGGTTGTCTTTGATAAACTATCTTAGAGTATAGCGTGTGCATGGAGGAATAAATACCCAAGAAAAGCTAAAAAATATATTTAAAAAATACATAGAGTATTTTCTAAATGAGAAGACAATATAATATTCTAACTACAATAAAAACATCATACCAAAATATTATATAAAATGACTATATCAGAACATAATATAACAGTAATCATAAGTGTAGATGAATTAGATTAATGTAAAAGATTAGAGAAATCCCCCCCAAAAAATCCCAGAATAAGAACTCAACATGAGCAAAATTATAGGGAAAAGGGTTATTTATTTACTAATTTTGTTGGACTATTTGGCTATTCATCTGGGAAAAAATATACTATATTCAAAAACCAAAGTCCAGGTGAATACAAAATTTAAATGAACTTTTAAAAATCTTAGAAAAAAAAAGAGTCAACATGTGCAATACAGAGAAGAGACCTTTAGCCAAGATAGAAAACTCAAAATTATGAAAAGAGATGAATGCATTCAACCAAATAAAAATTTTAAATATTTATTATGCAAGTGATACAATAATCAAGAAAGAACAAATTTGGACAAAAATACAGTAAAGATGACAGAAAAGATCAAATGTTCAAAGAGCTCTTACAAATTAACAATAAAAAGACAATGCAATAAAGAAAATTTGGCAAAAGATATACTTAGGGAGAGAAGTCACATTAGGTGGTGAACTTATTATACAACAAGCTGACAATGCACTGTAGAACTGTATGCCTGAAACCTATGTAATCCTTGCTAACAGATGTCACCCCAATAAGTCTAACAATAAAAATGAATTAAGAAGAAAAAAAAAGATATACTTAGGGAATTCACATAAGAACAAATCTAAAAAGACAATACATGAAAAAATATTCAAACTTTGTAGTACTCAGAAACTGCAAATTAAAGTAGCAATGAACTTTCATTTTATATGCATCAGACTGGCAAATATTTAAAAGAGTAATTAGATCTATTGTTGGCAAGGTACAGGGAAACTGAACACAACACACTGCTGACAGGAATGTAATGTCTACCGAAGTACAGTCTAGTAGGCTGGACAAAAAGAAAGTATTCTGGACCCTAGAGCAGAACGTCACAGATAGTAAGGATCTTCAGGCTCTCCATGCAACTTCCCGGTTATGACTTGGCTTTGTATGGCCTACCTCACCAGGAGCGTAAACGGTGCTGCCAGCTCCAGCATTAACATCCACTTGGCGTACTTCTCACAGTAAATTAGTAAATTGGCAAACACAAAAACTTATCTCTGTCAGACTGTTTATTATGATTCTACCTGCTGAAAAAGATTTCATATCCATCTCAGCATTAAGGCAAAGTCAACATTTCTGACCCTTTCTGGTCTTTGCTGGCTTCTCTGGCTACTCCTTAAATGAGAATCAAAATCTTTGGAGTAAGGCCCAGGCATCTGCATGTTTTGGAAAACTCCACAGCGTGACTCTAATGTGCAGCCGAGGTTGAGAACCACTGCCTTGCACTTATTCTTCTAACATAGAACAGCTGGTTTTATACAATGATTTTATTTAAAACTAATTTCGATTATTAAAAAGTTTCAAATACACTATAAATAAGAAAAGCTATATATGAAACCAGAAATACCATCCATTAAGCAATTCAGACAGTGAGTGGTAAATAAATTCACGTCAGGGACTAAGCTCTAGGAAGCCAAGTGAAGGATCAATAAAACAATTCAAAACTTAATTTAACAAAGTTATACATGGTTCTCCCAGTTCATACTGGAAATCTTGTTGAACTTATTTTTCTTTCAGCATTTCAGCCACTTCACTGTCCTCACTGTTCGGACCCCAAATCTCCTATCATGGTGCCCTGTCAATCCTCTGCCTTTAATCATCTATGATTTCAAAGGATGAGATTTCAATGATATAAACTTTAGAACCATCGACTCCTCCCTGTGCCTTACATTCTATATCTAGACATCAAAACTCACCACTACTGAAAGTAATCTACCCTCTTTTTTCTGCATAGCTACATTTTAAGTTCAGATCCTAATAACAGCCTAAGTAAACTTATGGAAAATCTTCCTTCACCATTATCCCTGCTTCTTAGCAAATAAAATAGTAGCTCCACATAGCAGTCAACGTGACTGCTTTCTAGCTGAACCATTCTAGGCTCTATTATTAACGCATAGCAATACAAAGCCCCCATATAATGCATAAAAATGCACTACAGTTGACCCTTGAACAACGCAGGGGGTGAGGGGCGTCAAGCCCCATTCAACGGAAAATCTGAGTATAACTGAAGTCTGCCTTCTGCTTAAGGGAATTCCCAACTGTAGATTCAAAATATATACTAACTGTACCTTCAAGAATATTACTAAGACTTTATTTGGCATTACTTTTCTTTTTTTTCCATAGTTTCCCTACAATAAGAATGACTCATTCACATATTGCTCCAAAATTCTACATGAAGCTTTATTCCTTCTTCTTTTTTTTTTAAAGACTATTTCTCAACAGCAGGTATAGGTTCACAGCAAAACTGAGAGGAAAGTACAGAGATACTCCACAGACCTTCTGCCTCCACACATGCACAGCCTTCCCCATTGTAACATCCCCTAGTACATGTGTTACAACTGATGAACCTACATCAGCACATCACTGTCACCCCAAACCCAGGCTTTACATTAGGCTTTACTCTTTGTGTTCCATATGCAATGGATTTGAACAAATGTTTTCACCATTACAGTATTATCCAGAGTAGTTTTGCTGCCCTGAAAGTCCTCTGTGCTCTACCTTCTCTCTCCCCAACTTCGGACAACCACTCATCTTCTTTACCATATCCACAGAGTTTTGCCTTTTCCAAAATGTCATATAATTGGGATGGTTCAGTAAAGTAGCCTTTTTAGACTGGCTTCCTTCACTCAGTAATATGCACTTAAGTTTCCCACAAGTCTTTTCATGCTTGATAGCTCATTTCATTTTAGCAATGAATAATATTCCATTGGCTGGATAGACCAGTTGATTTATCCATTCAACCTACTGAAGGACATGTTGGTTGCTTCCAAGTTTTGGCAGTTGTGAATAAAGGCAGCTATCAACATCATTAAAGCTTATTTTAAACAAAAAAGGATCCATTTACTGCATCTAATATAAATCTGTGTTTTTTATTATGCTATATTCATTCTTCAGTTTTTTGCTAATTACTTTTTGTATCACATGGATCAATAAATATTACATTAAATATAGCTTCTAAAACCATTCATATGATTTTCTACTATAAACTACCATTATATTTACAGTTCATTTTCTTCTAGTAGAAACAGTTCTGACAACTTGGAATTTGGCTTCTACCGCCTTCCCTATTCATATAGATTTCTCTTTAATTCTATTTTTGTAAAATAGAATTTTACTTATTTTAGGAAGAAAATTTAAATTGGGAAATAACGTGCTTAATGAAAGGCAACTAGTAGACTGAAAATTGTCAGAAACCCCACTGATCTGGCAGGATTCTGTGACTTCATGCATTAACAGATTAGAAGGAAAATAATTGACAGTACAGTACATTGTCCATTCCAACCTGCAAAAAGCTGTAATAGCAAACTATGTCTTATCAATGATAGCGAGATTATAAATGTGTTTACTCTCAGGAAAGAAGTCTAAGAATCTGGGCAATAGTGAAACAGGCCACAAACCCATGATTAGGGGCCTAAACACTGTAATAAGCCAGATATCTGTCACACACCATGTTTTAAAAATTTAGCAATCAGTACAGAAGAACAATCAGAACAGCTTCTGGTTGTAAATAGCAAGATAGCCACAAGGCTGCATAATGGCCTAATATCAGCAACATTGGAGATAATGAGAAATCGACTAATGGTGGCAGATTACGGTATCTAAAACATAAAACAGGTAAAAAGCACCAGGGAGGGCCAAAGAAGAACAATAGATATGCTAGCAAACAGAGGTATAATGCAAAGTCTAAGATGGGGAAATATGTGGACGTGTTTAATCCCACATGGATTAAACTCACCTAGGGAGGTGGGTTTGATCATTAGAAAGGTATGTCAACAGAATTTGATTCCCAGTTTTTTTTTTGTTTGTGTTTGGATGAGAACTTCATTCTCTTGAAAGACAAAAGCGGGGTCCCATACTTGGGAGAAAATGCAATACCAAATAGTTTGAGAAGGTAAGGCTCAGAAGGAAAGAAATACCAATTATCAGAAGTGGAGGCTTTGACACAACAATGGGTAAAAAGACCAGACACTAGTACCAAAGAAAAAAATTAAGCCAGTGAGCTTAATTAAGTTGATGATGAATCATCTGAACTTGTGAACTAGGCTCTCCCAAACTCCCCATCTTTGCATAGGATTGGACCCAGAGCTTGATATAAGACTGAATCTCACAAACAACTACAATAGAAGGTACAAAAGGGGAAAGGTTATGACATCAAGGTTTATGGAACAGTGGGTCTGAAACTTATCCTAGATATTACATTGACCTTTTTGAATACTCTCAGACAGCTATGAATAATATGACAATCTGTGTTAGATTTTCTTCATTTCAAATTTTCTATCTCATTGTCTTCATTCTAACATTTACCAATAAAAAAAAAATGAGGGAGTTCCCTGATGGTGTAGTGGCTTAAGGCTTCAGCACTGGCGCTGTCAACGCTGCAGCCTGGGTTCGATTCCCAGCTAGGGAGCTACCCACATACTACGACAAAAAAATAAAAATTAAATAAATAAATAAATAAATAAATAAATAATTAAAAAATGAAGACAAATCATGAAACCAAATATTTAATGAGTCAAATAATCAGCTGTACTTCCCACAACACAAAATGTTTAGTCTTGAAAATGAAGAGTTTGTCCTTTGTTAAATGAAGCAAAACTAGCTTAAGAGTTAGAATATTTTTCAAAAAATGGACAAAGCCGGCCTATGGTTCCTAAATTCAATGATATCTGGAGCTAGGGATGATCACGAGTTCATACCATTCGCTTAGCAGTAAAATGAGTTGGCGTCATTGTCCAGGCTTCATATTCTAAACAAGAGATGTCTCAGAGGAATGAGAGGTTGGATATTTTGGCAATAAGCAATACATGGTTCTATTCCTCTGCAACCAACACTAACTCTCAGTGGCTACATCTCTGAAACTAATGTCAACAGGAACATGAAATACGCCTCCTCCAAAAAAACCATAAATTACCCTACCAAATTCATTTTATAAACATCTTCTTCACCACTTCTTTCCCATAGCCACAATTAAATGCGTTAATATCTGTAAAGCACTTAAAAGAGTATCTAGGCATTATATACATTTGCTAAGTAAGGAAGTAACATTTCTGCATTCGTTCAACCTTCATCTCACAGCCAGTCTCCTGAAATAGCATCCTAATTCATCCCCCTGCATAGGCTATACTTCTCTCTCTCCCCACAGCTCATGAATACTGGAAATCTGATGAAATCACCCCAACCACTGTCACAAAGTCCATCAATGGTTCCCCATTTGTTTTAGGTTTAAGACCAAAATCCATAATAACGTCTTCAAGATTTCAGGTGGTATGTCACCTTTTCTAGTTCATTCTCCTATCTTTCTATTCCAGCCAAACTGACCACATTTCCTCCAGCTTCCAGCATATGATATTACTTCTGCCCACCCACCCTTCCTCTAAACTGTTAACTATTTATTCCTTCACATTTTGCTGAAGTATCACTAGATCTAAGATACCTTTAAATTGAAATACGAAGGGTTAATGGAAGTTAGCTAAAGAATTTGGGCGCGTATTTTTCTTTGTGAGGGGTGTTCTTTGTGGATTTTAATTTATCTGAGTCCCAATGTACATTTCTATAAAAACAATAATTTATCAACTCATGAATGGATTATCAAAATGTGGTATAACCATTTTAGAATATTCCAATGGAATATTATTCAGCTATAAAAAGTAATGAAGTACAGATACATGCTCCAAATGGACAAACCTTGGAAATATGGTGATAGAAGACAGCCACAAAAAAACACTGATAGCAAGATTCCACTACCATGAAATGTCCAGAATAAGCAAATGCATAGAGGCAGAAAATAGATTAATGGGTATGAGGGATGATGAAAACGTTCTACCATTACAAAGTGGTGATGGCTGTACAACTCTGCGCATATATATACTAAAAACGACTTAACTGTCCACTTTAAAAAGATGAATACTACGGTGCATGATAATAATAATAATAATAATACCTTATGGCTTACATCCCCATAAAGCTATTATTTAAATAAAGCTATTATTTTAAAAAACCAGCAATAATATTTTCCCTCAGATTTTCATGACTACATGAGATTTAATAAATGTGCGTATGTAATTGCATACACACTTATGTATACACGTGTATAATATGTACTTAACACAATACCAGACCCATAAGTACTTCAATCAATGGTATAAATATTATTAATCAAATAACAGATTTTAACTGAAATTAAAATAAATGCATAATTGTGATTCTTGGGGCTGGCTTTTTACTATTTTTGCAATTTTGCAGGAAAATATCTCTGTGCATTAAAAATTCTGTTTATGAACGTTTCTCATTGTGTAAAATTCAAGTGATATATACAAATTCAGTTTCTTAATATACTATATCTTTGTTACATTTTAATTTATAAAATTGTGGTTAAAATACGTTAATTTATCTCTTCTGTAACAAAAACAGAATGCTTTGAAACACCAGCTGCCATTAAATTATGGATGCAAATTCTAAAAATTAATGTTTACAGGAGGTATTCTATTGATAATAAATGCAGCTATGACCTTAATTAACATTGCAGATACATAAATGGAAAGTTCTGAGTACTGAATCTTGCCTTGTCTTATCAATTTTAGGAAAATAAACCAATTCTTTAAATGATAACATCCTCACTGCACAGCTGGTTTAACAGAATGTTCTTGATTCTGTTTTTAAAAAAAGTAACACCTAAAAGTGTTGGCACAAAGGCAAAATCCTGAATTTAGGCCATATGAATGTCACTTCATTGTTGTTACTGAAAGAAATAGGCTCAACTACATTCAAACTTCAGCAGCACTACAACAACATTCTGCCAGCTAAGCAGGCCTTGAACCCAAAGGACCTCTAGTGATTAATATAAAATTAGCATTTAATATTAATATGAATCATAGCAAATGAATCTTATAAACATGAAACATGATTATATTTAAAAATAAAAAAATTATAATGTACAATGCTATTAAGTTCAATGACAAAAATCAGATTTTTTTTCTATCTTCTTTTTTTGGGGGGAGGCAGAAGTAACATCCAAAATACATAATTTAATGGTAAAACTGCTTTCCATTTTTTCATATAAAGGCTATTAATAAATCAGGTTTTTCTCTGTTTTTCCCAAGAAATTCACCAACTAGAATTTAGTGAAATGTAAAATCTTTTAAAAGCACTAAAGTAATCATTTTATATATTCCTGCTTCAGGAACAGTTTCCCCTAAAGACATCACTAGTATTAAAATAATCACTTAGCATAAGAGGGGTGGGTCCTAAATGTACCTCCTACCAACTTTCCTATTGTTAATCCATTCCAACAAAAGTGACTACATCTCTAAGCTTTATCACAGCTGCTTGCATATTTACTAGAACTTAACTAAGCATTAAGCATACAAAGAAGAGCACAAACACAATGTCCTCCAGAAGCTTACACTCAAGTAGCAGAGAAAGGCACGAACAGAGTGATTGATAAGAGTGTGATATCATGTTTAAATGAACATTTGAAGAACACAACAGATGAAGTATCTCATCGACTTAAGACAGGATGGGTCTTCAGAGGTGAACTGGAATTCACTGTGAAGCCGACAATGGGGAGAGTGCATGCTAGGCAAACCTAGCAGCAAATACAAAGGCACAGCAGGCTCTAGAAACCAGGTAACTATGGTGAGAGGACACTGACAAAAACGAGCAGAGGGGAGATACATGATGGAAGTCTTCAGCCCACAGGGGAGAAATTATGAAGTAAGAAGGGGAGAGACTTTAAGAGAGGTCATTTAGACGGAACTCCAGGTAGCAACACGGAAAATGCAAACAGGACAAAAAGGAAGCGATGGCAATAAATCAGGTGATAGGAAGAGAGAGAGGCCTGAACAAAAGCAAATGGCTACAGCAACAGAAGGCAAGAGAGAGTAAGGACATTTTAGAAGGAACAATGACAAGTTTGGTAAATGAGTGAAAGAGGTAGGAAGTAGGGTCTATGAGTGAGAGAGGGTTCTTTGACCTACCCCTGGTTTTTGGCTCAGGAAGACTGTGGATGGCAGTAATACCTATCACCATGGGGAACATCCTATCATTCAAAACCAAACTCAATTAAATTGTTTTTCCTCTAAGTCTTTTCTGCCCTCCTGTGGCTCAGTGTGATCCCTTCCATCTCTGTACTCCCTGTTCTTTGTGTGGATCAGTCATTTGGTAAGTCATATGCATATGCAACATCTCTCATTTAACTTCCTTCTGTTAACTTTTCCTGTATATTTACTCTGACTAAACTGGAAGCTCCTTACGAGCAAAGATCACATCTATCTGTTAAGAGCATAGGATATACTCAGTAAATGTTAGCTAATTCAAGTGTTATTATGAAAACATCCCTAGGAACAGATAACTAACTACTGTTCTTTTCTAGGGTCTTTACCATATTTTAATCCTCCCTCTTTCTTTTTTAGACATTAATACAATAGGGCTAAGTGAAGACAAAAAAGACATCCACAGATGCTGATGAAATAAAAACATTCTCCCATGTTCCAGGACTAGGGTAGACATGGTTGGTTAGGGCCTTACTGAGCAATGAGACTTGTAATCTCTCTATCAATCTATTGTTTTACAACTGTAAAAAAACACCTTCAGAAAGACTTGTACTATACATGCCCAAGGGCAATGAAATGCCCACAGATTGAATCAGTATATTACTAACAGCTAACAACAAAGATTTTTACAGACCTCTGTTTTTGGTTTACTATTGGATTTAGGGAAGGTGATTACATGTGATTTGCCTAAGGCTGGTTACAGGGTTTAGGCAATGACATACAGAAATGTTTAAATGGTCACACACACACAAAAATAACCACAAAGTTCAAAAGTATCTATGCAAACTACGTTTTTACAAGACAAATGGCTGTGCTATAATCAGGCACTGTCCCACTGTAAGAACCTATATTATTAATTATAGCTTCATTCTCACTATAAAACTGTACCATTATTCTTTTTAAAAGTACACACTGAGGATGGAGGAAACAGAGAGAAGGAAGAATGGGGAAAGAAAGACAGATTAGAAACCACACTCAAGTTTTTACAAAAACGTACTCTATATTACCCTTTTAAGTAGTAAAAGTATTTAATTTAAATTAGTCAGCAATTATAATTCTCCCAATATTTTAACTATGTATATTCACTTAGAAACTTTCCTAAAACTAACATAATCTTCTGCCATCTGGCACAACAGTATCTCCATATGAAAGAATTACTTACAGATCAAAAATAAAAGAAATACAGAGATTATGAATGCAGTATATTTGGCATAATACAAATCTTCTCAAGTTATATTCTATAATACTTTATCTTAAGAGGTGTTTTCCTACCATATCAATGTTTGGTCCTTTATATTATGTGCTTATAAAACAAAACTAAACTAAATGAATATTTTAGTAAAGGGCTGAGTAAGAAAAATTAATGTAGTCGCTCATATTTTATTCATTAGTATGCTCGGGCACCAACAGCACAGTTGGGAGCAAGAACAACTGGGTTCCAATTCCAGTTCCTTCCACCATATGACCTTGGGAAAGTCACATTTTTTCCTATACTTCAATTTTCTTTGGGCAAAACAGACATTATAACAAAATCCTTGCTTACTTAATTCATTCATTTAGTATCATATCATTAAAATAATTTTGGCAAAAAAGGACTACGGTAATAAATAATTTCTAGAAGTGCTTTGAGATCTTCAGAGAAAAGTACCATTGGAAAATACTGAAAATACTGAATAAAATCAATTATTTCTGCCAAATCTACATATTAGGAAGGGAGTTGTGGATAAAATAATAGCTCCATCACATTAGTTTTGTTGACTTACTTGAACTTTGAAATATAAGTATATCAATCATCCTGAATATTCTTTATCAGAAAATTTATTACATATGAAAATTACTCATTGTAACTTCAATTATAGTAATATGGGAAAGTTACGATCACTATATTAAATTGTCTGATGCCCTACGATAGCTGATGCTGCTTCAAACACTCTGTGCTAACAGAACTGTGGAATAGTACTGGTATCTGATAACCACGCAGAGATCAGAGTCTATTTGTCATCTATTTCCCCCATTTTTGATGAATTGAGAGAAAGTTTGCCAGAATGGTACAAATTAACAAGAAAGCTAAGGCTGTTCAAAGAACATTTAACTACTAATATAACAACTGCCCCGGGTATGCACATCTAGATTTTCTATCTTACTGATTACCATTCAAGAAAATATTCCTCGAGGTGGATTGGTTTAAAGAATTAGCATGCAAGGAATGGCACTGATCCTACCTCAGCGTTTCTCCCATTTAGGCACGTATACTTACAGCTGCTGCTCCAGGACTTCAACAAGGACTTGACACTAATTTCAAAAAACACAGAATCCTGTAGACTCAACATTGTCTCAACCGGCTACAGCAGCAGCAGCAGCCACGGCAGCAGATGGATTGCTCTGTCTCCCCTGCCTGTCCCTTCTCTTCTCACAGGCAGCAGAGTCCTGAGCCACGGTGCCTTGGCTTCATTACCATGCAGTCTCGCAGTGACGCACAACTATAGTGGACCGCTGTGGAATGCAGATGAACCATCACGTTGAATAAAAGCTCACAAGTTTATTATTAAAGTACCCTGAAGGACATGTTCGCCTTTCTTTACGTGGACATATATGTGGCCACAATGATCGCCTCTGTTTAGGTTCCTCTTACCAGTTTTGATGAGCTGTGTGTCTCCAGCTGCTTTCAGAGGAGTCACTACTGCTAAACAGATGAAGATAGAGCTCTGCCCTTGGATGCCAACTTTTCTCACTAGTTAAGGGCCTTAGAAATAAAAAATGAATTTGGATCTAACATGAGCTGTTTAAATCCCTTCTTGTAGTAGCTGACAAAAAAAAAAAAAAAAAAAAAAGAAAGAAAAGAGAAAGAAAGAAAAATGGGTAGTATTTATCCCACACTCCACTATCAGTTTTCCTAGGTGATTTTACTAGTAAATTCTCTCCATCCCTCCGTACAATCAGGCAGTAAGTAGTGACTTTCTCAGCATGCTTATGACGGTAGAGAGTTCACTGCCTCACTTAACCCACTGAAGAGAACACAGGCTGGTGGAATGAAAAGATGATGTAATGAGCACCATGGCTGAGCCTTCATCAGCCCTCTAAAACTGCTCAGCTCAGGACAAAGTTTCCTCTGCTGCATGCAACTTATTCAAAAGAGGAAAGTCGATGATAATAATAAGATTATTTAAAACAGGGTCTTCTGTTCTTAATATAGCACATAATTCCCCAAATAAGTTATTAACAAATAGCAAGAAATCATCTGGTCAAATAAAAGTGCATTTTTAAACTCCTATAGAAACTTTTAAAACTGAAAGCTGACACTATTGAAAGCTCAACTACTCTTTAAAGTAGTAGAAAATTTTTACAATCAAATCCAACAAACAGTATTTTATGTTAACAGCAGAAGAAAAGTGTCTTAACTTCATAGTTTACTGTGACTTTGAAGGTTAATAGAGCATGTGCTTTTCCATATGTGGCATATATTTGTAGTGATCCATTTATACTACTGTATTCTTTTAAAACCACAAAAATAAGTAAATACAGTGACCAAAATCATAACTAAACAAATTTATTCATAGCCAAATAGCTAAGCACTGTGTTGAAAGTTAAAAGAACATCTTTCCATGCACAAGTATCATACACTAAGGGGGAAAGATAACCATATTTATTAAGACATATTCAGAGATAATAGTACTGCTGGGATTTTCATTTAAAGCTTGTATTTCCTCAGAATAGTCCAAGAAATCTGGAATAAGTCTGAACCATTCCTGAACAAACCCAAAACCTTAAATTCAAACCTGGGCTATAAAGGCTAACCACACAGAACCCAGGCAGCAAAACAAACACCATTGTCTGGGCACATCTCGATCAGAGACATCTCAGGAAGAGTTAAGAGCAAGGTTTCACTTGGTCTAGTGCAACAGAAATGCCTCAAGGTGTTACTATGAATAAAGGTATTCCACAGTTCAAAAACACTTATACATTAACAATGTATGTCAACAAACAAAAGGCTGTGTTTTACACAAACCAATATAATTTTTCTTTTTAACTGAAGTATTTTGCAAAATGATTTGACAATACAATCCTCTTTTCATCAAACAGCCGTTAACAGATTAGAAGAATAAGGTAATCTAGACCCATAAACTCTACATCATTAAATGTCAAGACTCAGAACCGAACCATGTCAACAAGCAGACAAGTTAGGAGGCATATACGTAGATGTCTTACCGTATTTTTTCTACCCCTATTGACATAAGCCTAATTAGCCTCAAACAAATCTTAAAAACTACTTAATACTATTTGACCATAATGTCCCACCAAAGTAATCAAAGTTAATTCCTAATAAACCTTGATCAACTATAACAAGCAAAACTAAGTGTCAAACAGAATGTCAGTTCATGATAACTTTTGTGGGGGTAAATAATAGGTGATTGTCTCACAAGCTTAAAAAAATTTTTCTTCTGTTTGAGTTTTGTTTATATGGATCTAAAAACAGAAATCAGAACTTAAAGTTTCTATTATATCTAAGCAGTCTGTTACTATGTACATATAGCCAAAGCATATCAAATTTCTTTGGGACACAGATGCATAAAATTAATTTCAGAGCTTATTTTATAAATTCCATTTTACATGTAAATGCCAGGACTTCCTTGTAGAGAGAGGGTGGGTGAAAAATGGCACTTCCGATTTATATGGAAAATAATTCAATAGGCCCACATGGGTGAGCAGAGCTGGGGCTCTGAACTTTATTCTGAAATATAAAGAATGAAATAAGTAATAGTACGATTCCAACTATTAATCACAACTTTAACAAGGGTTAATTTCCTTTTTAATCCTTACTAAGCTTTTATCACCCAAATCACTAAAGTATTAACCAGAAGAACTACATATGCACCCAACAATCCTTTTATAACACTGGGGCAGAGTCCCACTGTATTTTGAATGCTTCCTCAGTCCTTCAAGTACTACTCATAGTTTTAAATTGCACAGTAATGCTCATGTCATACTTCAAGTGAGTTCTCTATCCTTAACCTATTGATTAATCACAGAAACACATAGCCCAGAGCTTACTGCAAGCTTGCCAAAAAAACCAGTTAAAACGTTAACCTTCTATTTCATTCTTTCTATAAATTCAGAATTCTCCAAGTTGTAGCGCACATATATATTTTTAGTCTCATAACCATAAAAAGATAGCTGCAGAAATCACTGCTCAATGACATAACCTTGGCAAAGCAGAAAAAATCTATTTTAAATAATTTCCCTCAACTTTATCTCTCCACCTTTTAGATTATTATATATTAAAGAATACTTGTCAAATGATAAGATTTAGAGTATTTTTAAGAAATTCACAATTTCAGTATTTTCACTACCTGCTGAGGTCCTCTTGTCATGGGCCAGATACTGTAAAGTAGGGGTCCCCAACCCCAGTTAGGAACCAAGCCACATAGCAGGAGGTTAGAGGCAGGCCAGCAAGTGAAGCTTCATCTGTATTTATAGCCGCTCCCCATCACTCACATTACTGCCCGAGCTCTGTCTCCTGTGAGATCAACGGCAGCATTTGATTCTCACAGGAGCACAAACCCTACTGTGAACTGCACATGAGAGGGATCTAGCTTGTGTGCTCCTTATGAGAATCTAATGCCTGATGATCTGAAGTGGAGCTGAAGCACTGATGTTAGCACTGGGGAATGACGGCAAATACAGATTATCATTAGCAGAGAGGTTTGACTGCACAAAAACCACAGTAAATCAACTGCTTGCAGATTCATATCAAAACCCTATCAGTGAGTGGCAAGTGACAATTAAGCTAGTACATCTGGTGGCAGGCTTTATGGGGGCCAATTGAGCTGTATAATTATTCCACTAGATATTATAATGTAATGATAATAATAATAAATTAAAGTGCACAATAAATGTAATGTGCTTGAATCATCCCAAAACAATTCCTCACTCCCACTCCTAGTCTGTGGAAAAACTGTCTTTCACGAAATCAGCCCCTAGTGCCAAAAAGGTTGGGGACCATTGGGCTAAACACTAAGTCAAGTACCATGCCAGGTACCAAAGAATAATTTAGTGACTAAAACAGATCTTTGTGCCCTTGGGAGGGTTAGGATCCAATTGTGAAGATAAAGGGTGTGTGTGTGTGTGTGTGTGTGTGTGTGTGTGTGTGGTGTGGGTATGGATATGTCCTCACACACATACATGCAAATACAAAATTACAAATTCTGTGTAAGGGCTGTGAAGGCAATAAAGGGAGTTATAGTGACAGAGAAAACCATATACCAGGTCCTACTGAGATAAGGTTACCAGGGATGGCCACTGAGGGGACAATATCAAATCTGAAATCTGATCAGCAGTACATCTTCTGAATAATAATCTTTATGCTTAACCTCAAAAAGGAAAACATTAAAACCAAAACAATTCTGGCTGACCAGTTAGAGCACCAGAGTCCTCTTCACTTGTCTGAGGAGATTCAAAAAGAACCCCTGAAATACCCATGGGGCCCAAGAAACACTGAAGTTGATAACTGAAGAAGAGTTCTGAGCAGCAACAAGGTCAGACAGACCACTTGATTATTAGGTGGAGAATGAACTTGAGAGCATTGACAAGAGAAGTCAATGGGCTATTTAAACTGCTAAGGTGAGAGACAATGACTAAAAAGTAAATAGTGTACTTAGAATAATTCAGAAAAAGGCAGTAAAGAAGGAAATACAAAGACAGATTCCAATTTTTCCTAATAGATACTTCTTGACGTATTTGGTGACTGATAAGACAGGGTAAAAAAAAGTAAACCTGAAATACTAAAACACGACTCCTAGGTTTAGGTGACTGTGTGGGTGGTGGTATAAATGTGGAATAAACCAGGTGTAGGTCACATCAAAAAGAGTTCTGGCTCTATAGATCTAAAGTACAAAAGAATTGTCAGAACTAGATTGAAGAGGAGGACATACAGGCAAACAACCAACCCCACAAGCTCTCTAGTTATCTTCTTCATTATCAAGGGGAAAAAAACTAAATTCATTATTTTTAAGTACTTGCTAGAGCCAACAATAACCACAAATTAATGGATTCAGCTGCAATGAAGAAAAACAAAACAGCAACAAAAAAGCGACAATAACTCAAATCCAGCACTATGACAGGGCAAAAATAAATAAATAAACAAACAAGCAATGAGGGGAATCTGCTCCTGAAACACTTGGACCAGAATTCCATCTAAATTTCTGGGCAGAGGTTTCAACTCATGTCAAAGTTAACTGCTTATTTTATATGTATAAATCAAGTTTCTGAATTAATGGGTATAGTTATAAAAGTGCTTCTATTACAGGTAAGTTTTATACAAATGTCAGAGACTGGACCAATCAATGCACCAATATATCCACAAATTAGCAACATAAAATGAATAAAGGAGCATTTTAACTAAGCTCTGTATTTTTGGAGTGATAACCTATGTAGCAATTCTATTATCTGTGTACGCTATAAGGTATAATTACTGTTATCTTTCTGACACAGGGCATTTATTAATAGCCCAATTTTCCTAGCTTTTAGTTTAAGTTCTTTTTATATATTTCACACATAAACCAAAAATTTTGCTTCCTTTGCTTAAAATGAAGCAGTCCAGACCCTGTAATCATACTTTCTTCTTTGCTCTCACAAATCATACCAATTTGCTACCAATTGGCCCAGTGCTAAGATGCTATCTTTCTTGAATGAAAAAAAAAAAAAATCTGCTGTCCCTGAATATATTTAAAATTGATTCTTAAGAACCTAAGGAATCTAGACATCAGAAATTATTTTTAACTGTGAAATGTTTTTAAATACTGTTAATAAAAATCCAGATTAAGATTTTTCTATTCTAAAGGCTACTAGTTATTGGACTTGTATTTTTATAATACACAATGTATATTCACTTCCCAAAAAGAAATAAGATCATTAACACTAAGGTAGTTTCACTGTTAATACACGTTATACAAATGTATTGAAAAGAAAGGGCTGTGTGTATTACAACTGGTCAATCGTACTGGAAAAAAATAGGTAAAACTCTATGAACCATAAGCAGGGTGAACATAAAATGTATTACCCAAAGCAGAACTTTCTGAACATGAAAATACGCACCAGTAATAATATGCCAGAGCAGAGATATAAATTGTCAACTGTCCAAGGTCTATGAAGACCTGTGGTCACCTTATCTACAAAGCACCCACCACAAAGTAAAGGCTCACTATTTCCTGCCAACACTTGCTTTTCTGAATTTTTCCTACATTGTCAGTACCAAGGTCAGTTTTCAATCAACCAGAGGTTTTTATTGTTAGAGAAACCTTTGATATCACTCTTAAAAGAGTGTTTAAACAAAGGGGTAAGTCAGCAAGGCTGTATTAAAGTTCAAGAGGGACAGTCTAAATAAGAAAAGTAAAGGAAGCATCAAACTGCAAAGGCAACTAAATGGGAAGGAAAAAAAATTACACTTAGGAAGGAGAGTAAGCAGTGTTAGGAAGAAAGAGGAAGAAATTGTCCAGTAAAACGAAATGGGTAGCCCAAAATACAGAAAAATGTTTATGCATGGCTGAGTGTCATCATAATTTACTAGAGTATAAGTAATTTAGAAGAACCTGCCTTCATAATCTTAGTATTCTTCAAGTCCTACCCTAAACCTAGTACAGAGAACCCACTTTTTAAATAAGATCCCTTAGGTCATTCTTAAGTATACTAAAGTTGAAGAAGAGCTATTTTAAATTATACTAAAATAAAAATATCTTGCTTAATGTCATTTTTAGCACACATCTAGACTTACTTTAAAATAGAGACTAGGAAACTTGAGAAGCCTAAGAAATAAATTTTCTGTATTCCTTATAAGAACTTTTTAGAGTTTTTTAGTTTCTCCATCATGTAGACTAGAAATATATTTTATTTTATGCTGCTTCTTGAGAACAGTATTAAGAGATCACCAGACAGCTCATCTAATCTTAAGCAAATCACTATTTAGGAAAAAAAATTTATCAAAAGTTTAAGTAAAAAAAGAATTTAGAATTTAGGTAAGGTGATAAAAATTTACATCTGTAATACTTAGGATTATCGTTTATCTTTAACAATTTAAGTGAAAAAAAATGAATGCTGGAATCTTTGTTTTGCTGATACAGAATTCAGAAAAATATAATTCTAAAAGACAGACTGATCCTCATCTTGATCGCCATCTTTGTACCAAAAAAAAAAAAATCACCTGCAATTGTCTAAGTTATATTTATAGCTAATTTATTCTTTTAAACAAAATAATGATGAGGCTTAATAAATTAGCCAGATAGGGTGAAAGAGATGGGAGGAAAGTACAGGTGAACTAGGCTATACCTATTATTGGAAGGTTCACAAACAGAATGACTGATAAAGCAACCATTTCAGTACTTCATATCAGGATACTGAGGGCATACAGAAAATGTGATTAGTCAACAATTTTTATCTTTAAAGAATAAATCATCCTGCCTTCCACAAACAGTCAGAGAAACACAGATTTTCTTTTTTAACTGGAAGGACATTAAAAATTACATAACATTATCCTTCAAATTTTAGATGAGATGACTGAAGCCCAGGGAGGATAAATAATACAGTTGGATTCCACGCCAAACCAATAAATATTTATTGAATAACTACTCTGGATAAGACACTACTCCAAAGGTTATATTTAGAATATACAAGTAAGTGTAATAATGGATCCTTCTTCAAAGTTTCCATTCTCTATTTCCCAGGTAACTTACCTGCATACAGCTCTCTGATGTTAGCAAATTCTTTTCCGTGTTCTACCTTAGGAGCTGAATATTTTGGCCCGCAGGCCAAATCAGGTTCATTGCCTGTTTTTGTAGAGTTGTACTGGAACATGGCCACACACATTCATTCATGTTAACATCAAGGTTCATTTCACTCTACATGAAGACAGAGCTGACAGAGACTTATGGCCTGCAAAGCCTAAAATATTTACTATCAGGCCCTCCACAGAAAAAATTAGCATTGCTAACCTCTGTTCTGGACTGGAGTTTTGTTTGTTGTTGTTGTTTGGAAGCCAATGGAAGTCTAGTTTTGCCAGGGGAACCAATGCCCACTGAGAGATGTGCTAAATAAATGGTTTTGGAAAAAACAGTCAGTGGGATAAATGTGGCAACTGACAGACAGCAGCTCTCTGTAACAAGCAAAAACTTACTCTGGCTTATAAAGGATAAGAACCAACATTACTAACTCTTTGCTAAGTGTCTGCCATTGGGCTAAAACTCTGAGGATACCCACATAAATAAGACCAACCCAATTCACAAAGAACTCACTATCTGGTGAAAGAAACAATACTTTTACATTAAATGAAATAACAGAAGCTAGTTGACAATGAGTTAGAATCCTGACACAAGAGAATAATGAACTGAGGTGGGCTGAGAGAAACTATTCAACCCCAAGGATGGTCACATAAAGAGTTCTATTCCCCTTGCAGAGCTCCAGCTTCAGGAAGTCACCAGGGCTGGAAGCTTATAACTACCTGTAGTTGCCGCAAAACAAAGGCTACTACTTGCTGCCTTTTTTTTTTTTTTTTGGTAATCTTGAAAACAATGCTACAAAGAAGATACCATTCAAGTTGATAGGTGAGATTAACTGCCCCCAGAGAGATTAAGTAGCCTGTTTAAGAACACGTATCAGTCACTGGAAGAGCTCAATCTGGATCACAATTCCACTCCACTCCTTTCTCAACACATCACTGCCTCTCTTCTGTCATGCCTGTAGGTCTTCCCAATATCTCTCCTCTAGCATCAGAGCTCTCACAGATTCAGAGAAGGCATGAATATAACATCCCAACAAGGCTTCTCCCACATCCTCCAAGGATTACAGCTTTAAAAGTACTCCAAAGGCCCTCTTAAGTAAGGGAAGCTACTTGATTGTGTGACACTATTAAGCTCAATGCTTCCGTGTTCCATTTGCATAAGCAAGAAGAATTCCTGAACTTCTTCACAGAGTGAATACAAGGTATTATTTGGGTCAGCTCAGAAATTCCATAGCAAACTGATTATTATTTGGACCTCAGGTTCTTCTGGACATTGTCCTGCCCAATAACTTTTTTATCATATTTGAATTTCAAATGACTCTCTGTCTCCTTCAGTCTGTTATCATTACAAGCATTTGAAGTGTCAGAAGAAATCGTCATCCCAATGTTCTCCTAGGACCTTCTCTAAACTATTAACAATCCAGTCTTTGATGAAGACTTAAATCACTCTTTACTCATCTCATTCCCTTGTAAAAAGTAACTGGTCTGCCATGCCATTCCTCTACCTACTATATAACATATCAAACAAAAATGAGCTGTTTTGGAGATGCAAAATCTAACCACTGAGGACAGTGGTTCTGCAAAGACAAACTAAAAAGATCATTTACCTGAAACCTATGTAACCCTTGCTAACAGATGTCACCCCAATAAGTCTAACAATAAAAATGAATTTTAAAAAATTAAATAAATAAATAAAAATATCATTTATTCAGGAAATCTAGTTAGTAACTATTAACACTCCTCTTTCTTTACTAGTTTAATGTAGATAGCAGCCTTTAAAGCTCAACCAAAAGGCATATGGAATTTTATAACAAGTGCCCCATTTGGTTTGTCCCTGCTAGTAAGCTGTCCTGAATAACTCAAGAGAGGTATACCAGTATACAATTTAAATATTTATATATCATGGAGTCATTAACACTTTGTAATAAAATAGAAATAGGATTTCAATGTGTCTTTTAATTGTTTTTGTAAAAGTCACGTGAAACAGCTATTTGCTTAATCAGCTTATCTAACCAGAGTGTTTATAAAAATAATTATCAACTGTTCACAATGTGAAACAGAGTCTCAAGGAGTAACCCATAATATATACTGAAATTCAAGTTGTTTCCTATGAAAATACAGCCCTTAGTTAAAAGAAATTACCCAAAAATGTATGTTCTTTAATGGAACAATTAATCTTGGTAGATATACTAGTCTTTTTTTAAAAAATGTTTCTATGTAAAGATTCAAAAACATCAAAGCCACAATGAGATGGAGTAGAAAGAGTAAATGCCTGACTTTAAAACAATATTTATCAAGCAACTATTATGTTTCAAGTCCTGGAACACATCAGTTGACAGAGCAAAGTCCATGCTCAACTTATGTTCTGTTTGGGGGAGGGAGAACAGGTATGCACTAAACAAGGAGACAAATGATACCATTTCAGTTATTGGTAAAACAAGAAAACAGTACCCAGAATACAGAGGGTGCTCAAAAATTTCTTTCATCTTTAATGTTGATTCACACTTAGTTCTGTTCATGTATCATTATCTTTGTTCTGGATGAATTATAAAAATAAATCTTATATTTACATTCATTTATTCCTGACTCCAAGCAAAATGAACAACAAAATTAATTTGATTCCATCAGAATAAAAATAACTCAATCTTGAAGATACAAGTACTTTGCAGCTGTCACAACAGAAGCCTGTGGAAACACACTGCCTGATTCTTAGGATCTGACTCATGACTACGCCTAACATTCATTGCCTAACATTCATTGTTGTTCAGCAGTCAGACAACATTGTAGTATATACTTAATCGTGAAAGGCATTTTCTCCCACACCAATTTTTATGCCTGAAGATAGATATGCGTGCCAATTCTACTAGTATTTGTCAGTGAAATTAGTCTTTGATCATATGATTAGGATTCTACACAAAAAATAAGAATACTTAAGCATCTTATGAATAAGATAAGGTATAACATAAATCCATGAACCTTTTATTTCCTTTTTATTGTGGGGATAGCAAATAAATAATTTACTTCTTGAATAAAATTACAACATTATATAACTATGTACAGCAGAATCCCTCTATTGTAAATTACAACTGTTAGCTAATCATGTAATCAAAAAGCTTCAGGGAGAAGAGGAAGATCAATATGTCCACTAAAGGTTTTATTTTAACTTTAAATATAAAATCCATGTTTATTCCCTAGTCTTCTGATGTACTGCCAAGTTCTTGTCTCTTAATCTCTTGATTATAACACTGTCTTTCTTGCATAAAATCCAACCCATGTACATAGGATTTCCAGTTTCAATTTTTTAGAAGTGCAGTGGGAAGTTGAAGGTATCTGAAGGCAAAATCCTTCCAATCATGTACACTTCTCTGGCCTACATGTAACTCAAAGCAAATATTTTAGGAACTCACTTGCATGGGGTCTGATCAAAGCATTTAAATTTGTTTACACTGAACAACTCTTTTCTTTTCAGTCTCATATTTTAGTGAATTATGTGATATCTAATTAAATTATATGATCACAATTACAGGTATAATTGTCATAAACAGGTTTGGTTTAAAACACAACCGATTGTTGGTAAGCCCACAACGCAACCTGCTAGGAGCAGAAATGGTAGCAGGGAATTTGGCCAGTGTGGAATACTACACACATTTGTTAATATGTTTTACAGACAAATAGAGGACCTTCTGATAAATCCAGTGAATTGTTTGAGAATTTCCATAAAAATTGTAAAATATTAGGTTACCTATGTTTACTAAAAGTTAAAAAATAAAAGTTATCAAAAGCAAAGAAAAATGTTCTTCAAAGTATCAACCCCTGCAAATACTTCAAAATTCTACCTGTATTTTTGTTAAAGAAGCCATAAGCATCTAAAAATATTTCTGGAGTTAAAAGTAGCAGGTAAATTTCTATATGTTGCAAACTAACTTAGTTGATACTCTCACAAAAGTACAAGCTTGCCTAATAACCCTTAGAAATAATTTTAAATTAACAAAGAAATTGGAAACTACTGATCCAAATACAAAACTATGAGATTATACATCAGTTTTTCTCTAAAAGAGTAGTTCCTTCTTTGCATTACTGATATAAAAATCTCTTCAGACTCTTGATTTCTCCTTTCATGAAATGACCAAAACTATCACCACATTTCAGAAGAATTGTACCCAGTCATATTTTCATGATTTCTGGCTAAATTACTATATTATCTCTATCCCAGAACCACCAGTAAACAGGAAGGAAATTTATTTATGCTGGGCTGCAAGTAACTTAGGTACAGATTGGTGCAAACCATGTGGATTTTATTCTTATACACAATATAACTTTAGTATTAAATATTGAGATTCAAGCAAAGAACTTTGATCAGTAAACTGAAATTTAAGAACCAGATCTCTCTCTACAGAAATTGCCCAAAAACTCCTTTAAATCAATTTTAGCAGTCATTCCCTACAGTTTAATTTTATTTTTGGAGAGAAATTGGGCAAGTTATTCCACAAAGAACCAGTAGCCTCTGAAATTTCAGACAACAGATTCTTCACTGCTCCATGATTTTGCTTTGTTTTGACTATGACTGGCATACAATGGAAAATTCTTAATCATTAGATTGAATGCTTATGTGAAAATTAATATAAATTACAAAATCTAATTATTACATTTTAACATGTATGCTGTACTCAAAAATGTGTAAGATAGTCCTTTTTAGTTTAAAGGAGTCATATTAAACTAATGGGCATAGCATATTACATTTAAATGCCAAGTCCAACCACGTAGGCTATGGTAATAATAAAGAAAACAACAATTTAAGACTGAAAGTTAAAGGAAAAGTAAATTTTTAATAACTAAAATAACTGTACATATTTGTATTTTTCACTTATGTATACAAGAACTAACACAAAACTAATGCTGAAGGATTTAAAGATTTTAATTGACATAAAAAACACTAACTCCTCAGTGGCCTCACCTCTAGTTCATCCACCCAAGTGAGTGAATAGTATAAAAAAAAG
The DNA here is from genome assembly GCA_004026885.1 of Lyroderma lyra. NCBI lineage: Eukaryota > Metazoa > Chordata > Mammalia > Chiroptera > Megadermatidae > Lyroderma > Lyroderma lyra. Next base: position 14,083 of record PVJL010007435.1, on the reverse strand, counting down.
CTTCTCATACCAGTACACTGTAGATATCAATATATATTTCCTTTAAAACATAAAAGCTCCTTCTTTCTTCTTTTACATAATAGATATTTTTAAAGCAGAAAGTCTGCTTTCTCACAAATACAACTCTAAATTTTAAACAGGCAAGCAATAGTGTTAGGGAGAATACAAAGAAATAGGGACATTCACAACCTACCCTGAGAAGCTTAAAATGAGAAATATTTTAAAGGTAATTTGGCATTGTCTATCAAAATTTTACATGCACACAGAAATTTATATGAAGAAACAATCATACAAAGGTATAGTGTGATATATAAGTATATATTTATTATATAATTTTTAATAACTAAAACAAGTCATTCTAAATGTTCACCAATAAGGGACTGATTGAATAAATTTTACATGCACCAAGGGAGTACATTTTAAATGAGGCAGGAAGATGTTTATGATGTATTAAATGAAAAAGCATGTGCTGGAATGGTTTGGATAGTAAACCTGAGTTTTAAATTCTATAAATAAAAATGTATATGTAAACATAAAAACTATAAGAATATATATCAAACCTGCAGAAGGTTTACAGAAACTCTCTTCTTTGTACTAAATATTACACTAATTTGTATGAGCAATTATTTATTCCTACAAATTCATAATCATAAAGAATATTTTAATATTTTAAAGTGTTTTATAGCTGAAAATTTAAAAACTTAAAGCATTTTCCATCTCCTTCCTAAAGGATTTTTCTATTAATATTTCTATTTTTATGTCTTTATTTCTATTAATATAAGCAAAACTGATTTTTCTCCTAATGCATAATATAATTTGCTCAAACTTTAAAAGGCATTAAATTTAACTTAGCAGAATTATATGAAATAAAGGTGCTATAACACAAAATAATCATGATTATATTCAAAGATGTGACTTTTTTATATTTCACTCCAAATATTTGCTATCTTTGGAACAAACGAATGGGACATATTTTTTAAACAAAATTTACATGATTTCTATGGTGATAGGGAAGACTCAGTCTCTTATTTTTCATTTACATATCCTATGGGTTATAACAACATTTTTTCAGTAAGTATAACACTTCATCAGCATATTTTCTAAAGATCATCAAACTATTAACTTTATTAATGACTTTATCTTGATTTAAAACACCAATATTTCTCCATCTAAACTTGAAGCACAAATTTTGATTCTAAAAAACTTAAACCAACTATATATTTACATGTATTAACACTTCAATATTTAAACTTGATTTTCAAAATAAAGATTTATACTTACTAGACTTCATACTTATAAAAATAATTTTACTTTCCTAAAATACTTCTTAAAGGAATGAAAATAACACATTTTTACTTTACCTAGTTGTTGATGGTGATGTTTGTCATAATTACTATGACAGAAATTGATTCCATCTTCCTCATCTACAGTTTTCTCTGATGAAAGCAAACTAAGACATCTCATCTTCAGTAATCTTGGGGAACTGTCCTGAAAACTATCTCTAGTATCCAAAACCACATCTCCCAAAAGAATGGGAGGAACCACTCTTTTTAAAAAATCCATTTTAAGGTTATATTACTAGACCCACAAGCACACAGAAAGGTGCTTGTACCAATTTCCTTGATAAGATAAGGTCCAGTATTTATGTCAAAGAGCAAAGAAACGTCACGTGAGTTTAGGTGGTGCTAAACAGCAGTAGGTCAAGTACCAGCTGTTTTGAAGCTGATTTTTAGAACATTTGCTGTTCATACTGATAACAAACCAAACAGCTATCAACCATGAAACGGCACTTCATATATACATAAAACTGTACAATGGGTGTTAACAGCAGTATTGAGGCCATAAAAATGTTTAGCATTCATCTAGTTTAACATTAGACTTTGAAAACTTATGCTGTGGTGATGTTAAGACAATTTTAATTTGGTCTGAGGTGTGTCATTCTTTCAAATAAACTTACAGCTGAAATGACTTGTATTCAAAAGATAATTCTTATCATTCTAAAAATTCACTAATAGACCTCAGGAACATCAAGTTTTACGGGACATAAAAGGAGTACTTTAAAATTTTATATTCTATTAGGAACATCCCAATATACTTTCAAAAACAAACTAACAAAAAGTCCTCATGGCAATCAACTCCAATTATCAATAGCAGCAATGGAAACCTTGGCATGAATTACAAAAAAGTACATGATAATTTAAAATATATGGATCTAAAAATATAGGTTTAAAGTATAAATAATTCAATAAATCCAATATTCAGCCTTACAAAATTTATTTCCGAATACATGGGTATTCTACTAAATATTTTAAAATAGCCAAAGTAGCTGATCCTACTGCCTTAATGTAATCTAGAAGCATGACAAAATATCCCAGTGAAACGTGCCTACATAAGACTGAAATTAGTATCTTCTTTCTTCCCTTCTTTTGCCTGCCCTCTGGTGGGGATCCTGAGCTAGTAAGAAGGAAATGAAAAACCAATGGGAGCACATGAGGCACAAACTCTCCAAGCAATCAAATTTGAGGATATATACTTCAATAATTTAAAGAAACTGGTTCACTTAGTGAAACACAAGCACAATCTCATTCTTCTAATATTTGACATTAAGAAATTGATTTATATATTTTAAAAGATAAAGCATAAAACAACGTATACCGATACCAGAAAAATGGTTATATGTAAAAACAAATGTCTGCTTGTGAAGTACTGTGATTATAATCCTCATTTTTCTATCACAATTACTCTTTATTTCATTATTTAAAAGATATTAACTGAAGGCCCTTTACATTAAGGTTCAGAAAAAATTTAGAGGATTTATTAATGCAAATCCTTTCTCAAGGAAGTGAAAAGGGGAAAAAACAAGGAAGTCAAGAACAGGATTTAAATTTCTTGTCTTAAAGCAGGTATGTACCAACTAGGAAAAAATGTTGACTTTTAAAAAATGCTTCTAAGAAGTACATTCTCTCTTAAACCCTTGAACATCAAAGTCTAAATATTCACATCTGATCAGCCTATTCCCTGCACACAGAAGCAACAACCAGTTAGAACCATAATTCGTAGCCTCAACAGCCTAGAAGTTAATTACTGTGTTTTCCAGGGTTTTTGTTTTCCCCTTTATGGATATATCTCACGTGCTTTAAAACTTAAGTTTGTGGTCTTCCTCAGGTTCCTCTGCAGGCCTCCCTTATCTATGGAGCCCAGAAACATAATGGTATATAGCATACGATGATTATAAAGGGCAAGTAACCTGCATGTCTGTTCATGATATATAAGACAGCCACCTGTGCCACTACTAATGCCACTGTTCTTAACTGCATTTTCAACTGGGGAAACAAAGAGCAAGGATTAGATGTTATTGAAGAAACCACAAGATTATTCTCAGATTTCCTTAATTCAGTAAGTATTTGCTGAGTGACTACTATAATGGTCTGTGCAAGATGCAAGGCATTGAAGATATGTCTGTATCCTCAAGAAGCTTACTATTTATGAAGGGAAAGATATTCTCACAACTGTAAGCTTCCCTGTAGGGTTGCCAAGGCTTTGCTGACCCTACATGGTAGTTCAGTTTCCTCTGCCCAATCTGCTTCTACATCACCTCTCTTAACAGATGTTGATCCCTAATAAACACCCTGGTAGCCAAATTCCTTTTCAGCATCAGCTTCTGGAAGACCCACCCTGAGAAATACAGCAAGGGGAAAGCATGCCATTCCTGTGACAAACTGTATTTATTATCAATTGAATCTACAAGGAAGAAATTCCATAAAGCCTTGTTTGCATGATGATATTTCTAAGATCTTTGGTTGATTATCACAACTTTGAATTCCTGGTATACTGGTTACAGGATTAAGAAACTATTACAGAAGCTGATTGCTCAAATATAGCATTTAAAAATATTTTTAGACCTCACAGTCACTATTTCACCTTAAGGGTATTTATTATAATCTTTCTGTAGAACTCAGGACAGCAATTTCTTAGGGATAACTTAGATCATCTAATCCTGACTGTGGGACTCAAGCAGTTTTGTAAATTAAGCATTTAGGTGTTAACCATCCAAGATTTAAATAAATGCCTTCATCTCTGAAAAGAAAAACAAAATACAATATTTACACATCAGATATGTTTATAATAAGCACATTTGTGTGTTATTCATTCCCATCCTACTTCTGAATACATTATATATTATAGCAGTGTCACCCAGTGCTACAGATATCCTCTTCCAATAATGTTGCATTACATTTCTTCTGAATTTTTATTATGAAAAATTTGAAAAGAATGCAAAATTTATAGTAGTACAATGAACCCACCATTGTTAACTCACGGCAAACCATGTTTCATTTATACATCCACCTACCCCAGGTTTTTTCCTCACCATTCTGGATTATTCTGAAGCAAATTTCAGACCTTATACCCCTTCATTTGTACATAATTCCATATACATCTCTGTAAGACAAAGATATGCTTTTAAAACATAAGCCAATATTATTATAATATCTACAATAAATTAATAATTTATTTATAACATCAACTACCAATCAATGCTCAAATTCCCCCAACTATCTCAACTAAATCCACATAGTCAATTGTTACTAAGTCTTTTAAATCCCTTCTAATCTATACTTCCCCCCTTCCTTTCTTCTCTTTGTATTGACAAGTAATACTTTTACTAGCCAATGACTGAACTAATACATTAATACTTAATTATTTAATAATACACTTTTATTTTATTCATGAAAATAAACAGATTTGCCAAATAGTTCATATAGCCACTGTCCACTTACAAAAAATGTTTGGGATACATAGTTTTCAAAGTCCAATTATAATAAATCTGAAGGGGTCATGGATTATGACCTACTGTACCATATCTGTAATAATTTGATGGCTACTAAGAATAAAATCAATGACCACAGGAAGTTATCTTTTTGCCATATAGTATAAGGTCTCACACATGTAACTGTGCACATTCCATGTTTCTATTACCATTAAAGACCTTGGCATTTTTCAGTAAATAGGCCACATTTTAAATCTAGCATTTAAATTCAAATTAACTTCATTTCAAATCATAACTGCTTTCTTAATATTTTTTCTACTTAATGAATTCAATCATCAGTCCAACAAAAAGAATTAACTCACAGGTGTCCAACCTTTTGGCTTCCCTGGCCCACACTGGAAGAATTGTCCTGGGCCACACATAAAATACACTAACGCTAATGATAGCTGATGAGCTAAAAAAGGAGTCACAAAGAAAACTCATAATGTTTTAACAATTTATGTTGGGCTCCAGTCAAAGCGGTCCTGGGCTACAGGTTGGATATGTCTGAACTACTCACCAAAATATTAATTTTGTACTTAAACTTCTTAATTTGAAATTTCTTTAGCCAATTTAGAAAATAGAATGATATTCCATTCATTCACAGGCATAATCAACTGAATCATGACTAACATCAAATCTTTGAAGCTAAAAAACTGGTAAATATGAATAAAATACTAATTCCTATGTATTTGTTCATAATAAATCATCACTCAGACTTACTGGAATTTTTTACTGCTTCACCAAAATTTCTGAATCTACTAACAACATGATGTCTCTAATTCTTCATATTTTATTTTACCGTTGGTTCATGGAATCATTTCTCCCTCAAAGCAAATAAAGCTTATGTGACAAACAGCATATTATTAATATTTCTAGATTGTGGGTAGAGTACAGTCATGCACTGATCCGTATTTAATAGAATTTAAACTATTTTTCACTTTATCTTCTAGGAAAAATCACAAAACCAACTACCACTAGAATAACAAAACGGTTTTAGGAATCCGCAACAAGTTCATCTAGGATTGATTTGTACTACCATGTCTAGGTCATTCTTTTGTTTCCTTTTTGAATAACCTGTTCAGACAAAGAAAAAGCTAATGCCATGGTTTTTACATGTATTTTTCTCTTTTTGTAACCACACTATCAGAACACTGTTGTCATTTTAAGACTTCCAATGTTTCTCTAGAATTTTCAATACCTCTTTAGTAGACATACAACTTATTTTCAACTTTCACTACTGATAAACACGTCTTTGGTTACCCAAAAGATGTGGTTTATACTTCTGACTTTATAAATTAAATCATTTTTAGCAGGGATGTTTTATCGCTGCTGTTGTCTTGGTTTGGAGGGGCGGTGAAAGTCACTAGCTTCTCATCTTGTCTCCATACATGTGTATATGACAATTAATTTCACAAACTCATCCAAGAAAAAGTGCTCATTGTTGAATATCACTATGGTCACCTCCCACCTTGGGAAGCTATGCACTGATGCCAGTGCTTAGTTCACCCTTCAAAGCAAATTTGGAACTCTTTTTCTGGAATGACCATCAGAGCTGTCGTCATACCCAAAAATCTGACAATTAAGTTTGCAAACTTACCACAGTACACGTATGTTGGCAGCACTGTACAAACAACTCGATAAGGTGTCATAACCTGGGCTAGGTTACCGAGTTGTTTGTGCAGTGCTGCCAACATATGTGCACAGTGGCAAGTTTGCAAACTTAATTGGTAGATTTTGGTACAATAGCTGTGATGGCCATTCCAGAAAAAAAGTTCCAAATTTGCTTTGAAGGGTGAACTAGACACTGATATCAATGCATAGCTTCCCGAAGGGAGTGCTTCAAAGGTGACCATAATGATATTCAGCAATGAGGTATGTAGCACTTTTTCTAGGATGAGTTCACAAAATTAATGATCTGACGACCTCTTATTATTTAACATGGAACCCATTTTTATTTTCATTTCACTTGATTAATTTGGAGAATATTCTATCTACAAGAGTAACAACTTTCATTACTACTTTTATACTACTACTTTTAAGAGGGTCATTGTCAGAGAGATTAGACAAATGTGATCATGACATACACATGATCAATGCTGTTGCTTCTTTTTTTTTTTTTAGAGGTGAAACCAAGAAGCAGTTTACTGAAAGAAAAATAAGGTGAAACAAAGAGATAGTTTATAAAATAGCAAGTACACTCCAAAGAGGTAGGAGCAGGCTTGAGCATGCTTCTTATTCTTAAAAGAGAAAAGTCATAAAACGAGAGTAACTTGAGGAAGTCAGTTGGTATTTGACAACACTGAAGAGAAGGCTGTAAATAGCAGAATAGCACAAGCTTTGAAGGGGCAAGGCTTTAAACCTGCAATAAAAGTAATGATCTAGAAGTTTCCCTGTGCAATAAATAAAGAGAACAGTGACCCAGCTCTAGCACTTGCAAAGATCTCAGGTCAAATGAGGTCTTCCAAGGACAGCTTTGGTTCACTTCAGTCCAGAAAATAAAAAAGAAGGTTGAACAGGTGTTCAGATAGTACGTTAAGCTCATTTCCTTTCTGAAAGAATTACTAGATTAATAAAGAACAGAAATGCCAAAAATTTAATGTATCTTCACTGTAGTAAGACACTTGATGTACAAGTATATGTCTCTGATAAAACATTGATACAGAAAATAATACTCTCAAGCAAATAAAGCAAGAACGAATCTTGATTATGTTCACTATACTATTTTCAACACTTGTGTGTATACTTCCTAATTTGAAAAGGAGAACAAGGAAGTTATAGTGCCTAGCACAAGGTGGATTTGAGTTCAACAAAAAGAAAAAAAACTTAATTACGGCACAGTTCATGAAAAGCCTGTTTCATAAAGAAAGAAAGTCTCTGCTCACTGAGTTTTTAGGTGCAAATTGTTAGAAATGCTATAGAAAGTGTTAATCCAGTGGGTAAAAGATTAGGCTACATTACTTCGAAGACCCCAACTATAAATCAATCTAAAGTTCAAAACTCTAAATTTAACTTCAAAATTTATTTTATACTTATACTTGAATGCTAAAATGTGTGGTGACCTAGAAATTCATCATATTTCAAATAAAGGAAGAAACCACACGGCAAGATATGAAATTTATGGAGACAAATGTCTGCCCTTCTATTAAAATTATTCTGGGTATCTAGCAAGTCCTCTTAAAATGATGGAAAAGACCAAAATGATGCAAATGTTCTGACAGCCTTTTAGACTAAGGATGCAATAATCTTTAAATAAATTTAGAATAATCATAGCTCCTATTTATAATAGCAAAATAATTATGGAAAACACAAAATGCAGTAATTTTTGTAATCTGCCAAAGATTACATAAAATATTTAAAAATCTGCTCCCAAATAATCAACTATAGGCACCAAACAATTATTCAAATGTCTTTTATGTATGTCTCACAAAAATCATTAATATGAAAAATTTACAATTATCCCTTTAATTAACAAACAAAACTGATGACTCATTAAATCAACACTGGTTCCATCACACTTTAATTTTTAGAAATTCACTTTTTCTCTCATTTTGGAATGGTATAGTTTTGCAATGTTTAAATTAAATTTGCATTTAAACCTGCCCTCTGTTGTTGTTTTTAACCTTCTCCCAAATTTCAGTATTAAAGAGTAGAGGAACTTATTAAGCTAATGCAATCACAGATTACACTATATCACCTACTGATAATTCTGTATAATGGTACTTAGCTAGAATAAGTGGGCTTCACTGCAAAAATCTCAATCTCTTGCTGATAAAGCAATGTTCTCTGCAGGTAAATTTGCAACATTTTGTTGATTTTACATTTTTTAGCCAGAATAGCAGTGGCTATGATACCACTCTACTTAGTGAAAACAATGAGCAAAATTTTTCACTCACAAATTTAAGGGGAAGTTTTCTATAAAGATTTCATTCATTAAATCAAAAAACAGCATCACAGCATAAAATTTTCTAAAATATTGATGAATGAATATACATGGTATAGAGTAATTTTCCTATTACATTTCCATGATGACACAGAAAGAAAAAAAACTTCACCCACAAAATTATCATACCTATCCAACAAGACTTATACCAAGAGAAAATTTTGGGACAAATGTAGAAGCTGACCTGTAAGACATCAATCTCACTAAATCTAGAATGTACTCCCATTGCTAACTTCTAAAAAATTCATTACTTTTAACTACGGCACGCATAGGTTTACAGAAATCATACATTCAACAAATATTTATTAAGCAGAACTATGTGCCAAGAATCAGGGCCAGAGGAGTGAATAAAACACAAAAATCCCTAGCTCCATGGAGTTTGCATTCTATTCTAGTAGAAGCTAGAGGTTTTTGTCATTTTTGTCATCATTCCTTTAAAATTTTGAAAAAAGCACTGGAGGCCTCTTTCCAAAATACACATACACCTAATTTTGGGAGGTCTGAACCTTTCTAATCCAACCATTAATTATGTATTAAGAACCCCTGATAAAAATCCTCCTTGTGTTTATTTTCCATCTCACCATTTATAGTAGTTTCATAGTTTTACTATTCATAGTAAAAAGCAGTATTTTTTTTCCATTAAAATATTTATGGCCTTCAAATTTCAATAAAATGTTTTCTATTTATTCCATTTGTACCTCTCACAAATTCCTAGACTGTTAATCTTGGCCTTCCCAAAAGACTCGATTCTAATCTCTGGTAGCTTCATAGGGAAATTTTCTGATTTATTTAACTATTCTCTGGACTCCCTTAATTTAAAATCCTCCTCTCCCTGCCTGAATCTTCCTTTAAAAAGTTTTTCCAGAAGTCTTCAGAAGAGATTCTAGAAGAAAACATGTTCAAGAGAAACAACAATGAAACCTTCATCACTTAACAGAAACTATCGATTAAGTAACCAAAAACGTTTCTGTTCTTGCTTGTTACAAAATAAGAATTAAGTGACACTTAGAAAATATGTTTTTATTTTAAAATGCAACATTAAAACACTTTCTAGCCCCATCATCGTCTCTAATCAATGTGTTACACCTTCTATGCTCTTTGCAACACTATGTACAATAGCCAAAACATGGAAACAACCTAAGTGTCCATCGATAGATAAATTAAAAAAAGAGGTGGTACATATATACAGCTGAGTATTACTCAGCCATTAAAAAAAGAATGGAATCTTGACATCTGCAACAGCATGGATGGACCTAGAGCATATTATGCTAAGTGAAATAAGTCAAACAGAGAAAGACAAATACCACATAATTCCACCTATATGTGTACTATCTTAAAAACAAAATAAATAAACAAACAAAACATAAACAAGCTCAAAGATATAGAGAACATTTGGATAGTCACCAGATGGAAGGAGGTTTGGGGCAATGGGTGACAAGGGGGAAGGGATTAAGATGTTACAAACTGGTAGTTACAAAACAGTCATGGGGATGTAAAGTATTGGATAGGGAACGTATTCAATATTATTGTAATATTAATAACTATCTGTGGGGTCAGATGGGTACTACTAATAGATTTATCAGGGTGATCACTTTGTAAGTTATGCATAAACGTCTAATCACTATGTTGTACACCTGAAACTAATATGATACTGCATGTCGACTACAATTTTAAAAATTTTAAATGTTATACTCTTTATACCTATAATTTTAAAACTAGGCACTGGAAATTGTCTACCGAATTAGGACTCTGAGGTAATAAAACCATACATCAAAGAAAATTCATGCAAATATGGTACATAAACTTTGTATGTTTTCATAAAACAATTTGCAATAAAAAGGTTCTAGACTAAACCAAATTTTAAGTTAATTAGAAAAATGAAGTAGTTGCTCAAAGTCAATGAGCAAGTAAAGCCACAATTGAATCTTCAAAGTTTGTCTCACCTCTTTTTCTCTGTGTTTACTGTTTCCAGTGAGCTCAGGAAAGGTTGACTTTTGTAAGAACACAAATTCCCATTGATGTGTAGATGACCTATTTCTCCTGAATACATAGCCCCAAAAACGGCTTCTCTAAATTTAAGGAGGCATGATCATTTGTCACCTGCCATCTCACAACTTGTATCAAAAGTCTTTAAAATGTTTATGTTCTTTGACCCCATAATTCCATTTCTATAAGCTTTTTCTAGAGAGATAACCAAAATATGCACATACAGATTTATTTACAAAGATATTCACCACCATTATTCCTATGAGCAAAATGCTGTAGGAGAGGCACAAAACAAAAACAAAGGACCAGTTTAAAAAACCAGGTATAAATGATTAAACACAGAGTTACCATATGACCCAACAATTCCACTCCTAAGGATCTACCTGAGAAATGAAACATGTCCACACCAAATATCCTACCTCAATGTTCATAGCGGCATCCTTCATAATAGTAAAAATGTATAAACAACCAAAATGTCCATCAATAAATAAAATATGCTATATTTATACAATGGAATATTATTTAGCAAGAAAAAGAAATGAAGAAATGATACATGCTACAACATGGATAGGCCTTGAAAATATTATGCTAAGTGAAAGAAGACTCAAAGACTTATTGTATGAGTTCCTTTACGTGACATGTCCAGAGTAGGCAAATTTATAGAAACAGAAAGTAGATAGCAGTTGTCTAGGGCTGGAGGGCAGGGAGAGGAGAGATTGGGAGGTGACAAGTAAGAGGTATAGTGATTTTTTGGAGGGGTAATGAAAATATGCTAAAATTAATTCTGGTGATGCATATATTTGAATATACTAGAAGCCATTAAACTGTACCCTTTAAATGAGAAAAAGAAAAACAAAAAACAGGAATAGTCAGAAGATGAAATGTTACCTATCAATTAAGAAATATTTTTACTAATATGTCACAAGATTCACCATAAGTAAGAAGTAGAAAAACAAAATAGTATTTATAGTATCTTAGAGGTAAAACTACATTTAGAAGCAAAGAACTTAGGAGAGACTCAAATTGTCAACCTACTCAATCTCTCTTTGCCTCCATTTTCTCATCTATAAAATAAGGATTATAAAACCTCTTAGGGCTATTACAAGAATTCAGTGTAAAAAAATGAAACATGTTTAAGTAGTGCCTGACACATAGTAAGTACTCAATAAATGTTCATTATTACTAACTTACATCACATACAGATAGACAAATCTACAACACTTTCAAAGTGAAAAATGGAATGAAAAAATAAGTATCACTCATAATTCAAAACCTACAGATAGCCACTATTAATTCATGTTAATACCTGGGTTAATTTCTCTCAGGTATTTTAATATGCATTAAATATTTTATAAAATTGGTATAGTGTATCATTTCTAGTGGTTACAAAATACTCCAGTGTTTTATAAATATAATGTGTATATCTAATGTGTATATTGAGCATTAGGCTCAATTATTCACTGTTATAAATATGGCAGTGAATATATTCATTGGCAGTCTTTGTACACATCTTTGATTTTTTTTCCCCTCAAGAAAAAGTCTAGAAACAGAATTTCTATCCCAAATGATATAAAATACACTTGGCTTTACTGCCCTACTGACCTGTATGGAATACTAGGTGTTCAAAATGCCAATTTATCCCTGTTCCCCATGGGCATTTAAAGCTATTAACTGACTTTTTCATTGCAACCTTTTTTTTTTTGTACAACTGCTTATCAGGTATTTCTCTTTTTCTATTTATTCCATTTAAAGGATCTCATTTTTCTTTTATATCATTCTAGCATCCCAAAAACAATTTCAGCATTCATAATTTCAGTGCATTCCTCAAAAAGGTTAAGATTCTGCTTTACATGTTTAGAAATGGACGTCCTTGTCTTTCAGAAATATATCCTGAAATATTTACAGATGATGATTTATGATAGAGGAGCTGCATCAAAATAATTGTGAATTGGAGAAAGGACGGATAGATGTCACAAAGTTGATAAATGTGAAAGCAGAGGAATGGCATATAAACAGTCACTCCACTATTCTCTCTGTTTAAATACTTTTTAAACTCTCTTTACTTGGAGGAAACTGGGTTTTTAAAAAAATCTTTAAAAGAAGATATAATTACTAAAATAGACAAAACAGTTATGGTTTAGCTTCCACCATAGGTCTTAGAAAACAATAATTCAATGATTAGTTAAAAAAATATTAAGACCAACAATATGGGGTGGTTTCCTTGTGTTCTAGTGGCTAGGTTCAGTGCTCTCACCACGACAGCTTGGGTTTGCTTCCTGATCAGGGAACCAACCAAAAAAAAAAAATGTAAGCCAAACTCAAAAGCGAAATAAACAACTACAGTATTTAGAATCTCTCAATTATATTTGCCAGTAAGTCCCACAGATAAAAACATACTACAATGCCTTTTTCCAAACCATGGCTTCAGCATACCATGCTGATTCTCCAAAACAATATGAGTATTTATATTGTGCACTACAAGAATACAATTATGCCTCTGTGTGTGCCCACATGAATATTTGATAAGTAATTTTATCATGTACTAGTATTAAATAATCCAAATTCTCTTGGTGCTTAAATCATATCTTAGTAGCAAGTTAGGCACATCATAAACAATACTTACAGATTAACAATACTTACTGTTAGATCCATCAAAGTGTTTATCTATATCCATAGGCATGCAAGCAAGACCAGCATAATGAAAAAATTGCCTTGCTGTACATTTTTATTCATATGGATCATGGGAAAATGTCACCTTGTGTATTTCTACCTGTGTAGAAAACACTTTACCTTGGAGTCAGGCCATGATAACATGGGAACACAGAAAAATGAGTAACATACGTAGAGATAAGAGGATCAACGCTGCTTCCCAGGTTGAAAGCAAGGGTGAAATGGACAGATTAGAGACATGTTTTCCAAACTCCTCACTGCAGTAAAAGGAATGCATTTTATATAACAAATATATATATATACCCACATGATAGATTTGAAATAATCTGCAATATACTTTGATAGTCTCCAAACTATTTTTTTTCCAAAAAGTTTTATATTCCAGTCAGTACCAATTAAATGATTTCTTGACTTCATAGTTTTAAATCCCTGGACTAAAAATTGACCTGGAAAATAAAACAGTTTGCATCTCCTTCGGCTTACTAAACAAAAGATATGGAAGAGAGTACCAGAAAGCCATATATTTCATTCCACCTAATCATCCACCTGCTTGAATTCCTCTCTCCCTTGCACAGAAAATGACAATTATTACATGTCTGGGAAGATGTGGAACAGGGGACAGGAGGCACCGAAGTGGGTAGGAATCAGAGACTACTGCACATACCTGCCCCACCCCC